>JAGVSQ010013907.1:0-10860 GCA_022683975.1 Rhyacophila evoluta
AAATATATTTATATTTATTTATTTAAAAAATACACTGTATCAAATAATATTGAAAAATGAGGGGAGTCATGTGTATGGAACAGATATTTCTGAGTGTTAATAATTGACATGTTTTCACGGATACTGTAATGCAGGGCTTAATAATTAGATATCAAAAAGATGGTTTAAAACTAACCCTAATAAAATAACTGTCAGACAAAAGATACCGTGGAAAGTTGCTTAAAATAAATTATGATTAGTTTATTTATTTCCCTAAATCACTTCTATATTTTATTCTGTGTTATATGTTGAATATTCTTTCAATTTTTTATGGTAATGTGTACATAAACGTACTTTCAGGGCGTGACTATATAAATAAAGTATACATTTGATCATATTGTTGATACATTAAAACTTTCAGAGTGTGATAAACTTAATTTCAAGGAAAAGCTTTCTGAAAAGTTCTTAGAATAGTAAATATATGTATGATTGGAATGTACAATTATTGTAATGAATAAAAAAATATTGAATTCAATTTGTTAAATTGATGGCAGAAATTGTTTCTTATTGTGGAGAAAATCGACGACGATTCGCTAATGTAAACGAACAAATCATAATATGTCTCGCGTCGTCTCAATGATATTGAAGTCTCGTTTTTTACCGTTTGAATGGTTCAACTGCACGGGAAAATTCCGTTGAAAAATGTTTTCAATGGGCAAGGGTACATGAAATGCATATCGTGCAATCAATTCTGGAAAGTGCATGTTTCACGATGCACGCTGCGCAGCCTTTGTGAGCGCGAGTAGCAGAATGTAACTCTACTCAACTGCGACTCTACATCACATGCATCGCTTTTGGTCACATAAGTATGAAAACTGCATTAAATGAACTATGATGCGGTATAATATCCTCCGTTGAGCTTCAATTGAATACTTTCTATATTAAAAGCTTTTTCTTAATCTGATAGATAATTGAAAGACTTTGAACTAGTGATTAAAATAGAAATAATACTTAACTATATTTTTTTATAACATGTTCGCTCCCAAAGTGGAGCATATGGATCTACACAGTATGAAGTTATCCACTGTGAAAGTAAAGTATATAAAGACGTTTCGACAGATTATTTTTCATGAGAATCGTCAGACAATTGCTCACTCAACCCTATAAGCCTCCAGTCCTGCATTTTTGGATTTTTAAATTCGACTGACGGGGATTCGAACCCGCATTTCCCGGATTGCTCTGCGTGTATGCTACTAACTACACTAACCGAGGAGAATATAATAATACACGAAAACTAAAACCTCATGGGTACAACATATTTATCAGACTTTAATATCGTCACCTTATTTAAAACTTCTTTAATGTTTTATTAATATTTATTAATTAATTAATTATAATTAATACTTAATTAATATTGTATTTTCTAGGCGCAACAAAAAATTATAGACCATTTATTTTATGTTTGAATGAGACGTATTGAAAAATAGTACTAAATAAAAAAAACCATATTATGTTGCTTCCTTATTTAATAATAATCACTTTGATAATTCTTATGTCATACAGCATTATTCTGTTGATTATATTCAACTGGTAGTAACATACGGTATTATAGGATAAAAAAATTGTGAAAGTTGAAGCTATTTTGCAGCATTTGAAGTATCTAAGAATATTTATGTTTTGATGTAGAAATAAATAGTAGAAGTGAAGAGAAGTATACAAAAATCAGTTTTAGAGATGTATTTGACTTTAAGATTTTTTTAGAATTTATTGAGAAAATATTCTAAATCGAAATATATGATCCGTTGTTAACGTGTGAATCTAGATGCATCTATTCAAAAGATTTGAACCCGTAAGCGCAGAATCATTATATGAAACAACACGAGAAACTTTTTACGAACAACGCAAACGGTTTTAGTAGGAATTAACTTCTACACAGAAATACGTTAATTAATTTAAGTGATAGAGGTCTCAGGCATATTTTTGGAACTAATATGTGTTATAAAAAGTACTATTTTGTAGATGAAGTTTGGTGTTTATCGGTTTTTAGATAAACACATATTTATAATATAATAACATGGTTTAAAATACGCAAGTTTTCATATCAGAGAAAGAAATTATAATTGTATTAAAATATGTTTAAGTATTGACCAATGGATAAATATTAAAATACTACGTAAAGAATGATAATTTCCAAAATAGAAACAGAATAACATACGTAAAAACTTATAGTAATACAATAAATAAAATTTACTAAACCGCTTATAAATTTTATAACGGAGAAAATAAAAATAACAGATTCTCTGTCATTGATATTCACAGTAATAAAAATAGTATCCTTCCTTCTGAGATTGTTTTTCAGCAATCCATATCAAGTCATGGACAGTGAAAAAATCTACATTCATACTTTTAGTATCTCATATTCGCCAACTGTTATCAGTTCATAACTGGCGCGAAGTATTTTGATATTTTTTCTTCACACCCACCCCTCTCGCCGCTCCGTGCCTCCGGAGTCTCCCGAAACCAGAAATTCCCTAAAGCAATATATGAATGGCTATATATTGTCAGCCGTTCGCACCTACTTGGCAGCTTTGCGTTCAATCCGACGAAAATATTCGTTCGCATATTTTGTATTCTGCATTATCACGTCTTCTCTCTTGAATTTATTACATGTGTGTTGTTTTTCCCTTTTTTTAAATAAAAACACTTCATGTTTTTTCTATAGAATATTATAGTGTCAAAAGCATAAAATATTTTTTTAGATTCGAAATAAATATAGCGACACATCTAGTAAAACAAACATTATCTTTAAACGGTTGTAGGAATTGTCAGCATCACAAACTATTACAAACTAACAACTGTCTATACTCGTATACAATTTCTAACGTTTTGCAAGTTAAGAAACACTTAATATTAATATTTTTTGTGATCGTCTTCTTTTGAGTAGTTATTATTTGAAAGAGAATATTTATTGACTTTGGTATTATTAATGTATTTGAAAATACTATTTCCAGAAAGCACAAATACGTTGTATGTCAAAAAAAGAAAAATATCAAGCAGTTATAACGATTTTTAATGTGTCTAATATTTGATATAAGTAATCAACAACATCTGCATTAATAAGTATTTCTAATAGAATTGTATAAATAATTTTGTACATCACGTAAAATTATTTAAATGAGGATAAAATATCGACATGATTTCGAAAATTTATAAAAAAACAGCCAAACAATGTTATTGATGAAAATGGTGTACATTAATTTTTTTTATTATTGTTTTCATATAGTTATAATGTATTATTTAGACAGTATTATGATAAAGATAGCTTTTAATATGATTATATGACTTGGCATAAGTGACAACCTGGATCCGTGATATAAAATTTATGTGGTGCGCGAAGTTTACTACTTGAACAGAAAAAAAATACGAATTAAAAGTCACAAAGAAGTGAATGCACTTTATCTTGGCACTGGAAAGGTAGATCACGAGCTCCACTTTATGGTTTTATGGTCGGTCGTGCCTGAGAATCCGTTTATTTCTTTCTGCGTCACTCCGCCTCTCTGCAGCCGCTTCTGTATGTTCCTCCCGTATATAGGAAAATGCTCACAGCAGTCAGACAAAACTTGATGTTTTATTTCGAAAAGCGGATAGGTAGTAAATATAATCGGCACATTCATATTTACCGAGGGCATCTTTTGTTTCTGAGTTCTAAATCTATGATCGTTTTGTCAAAATAAGAATATGGCAGGCAATAAATATTTATAGTATATTTATGAGAGATGAAATGAAAAAAAAACGCAAATAAGTATATTACAAAAAAGTGATAAAAGCAATTAAATCCAACATTATCTGGATAATAGTTATAATTTTTTTGAAAATATATTTACATAGACACGATGTATGCCAGTTTTGATTGGTATCTTAAGTAAATCATATATTTATTTCAACGTAATCTACTAACGATAATTTGAAATAAATATTTCCAATGTCTACACATTTTTTTATACCATGTTCACTCCCAAAGTGGAACATATGGATCTCCACAGTGTGAAGATATTTACTCCGATAGTGAAGTACATGGTTCTCGGCAATTTCAAGAAGTCTTCACAGATTATTTTTTCACGAGAATCGTTTGTCAGATAATTGGTCAATCCAATGTGTATCCAGTCCTGGATTTAAATTTTTTTTAAAACCGATAGATAGGTAATTGAACCCGCATTCCCCCGATTGCTAGGTGCGCACGCTACCAACTACGCTACTACACTGAAAATAAAATTGAAAATAAAATGGACAGGTTAATGACACCATAAGTAATTATTTATCTCACTAGTATCAAATATTGATGACTTTGTGAATAGTATATGTAATAACATAAGCCTACGGTCAGATTCGGATATGATAATGAGTCTCTTATTTAGTGGTCAATCGATAATATAAAATACAATTAGGCGTATTAGAGGTGATACGATTATTCTCTTGAGAATGTAATTATGCAGTCGATTGTATAAAAGTCAGCTGTAACGATGCAATTAGTCGTGCTATAGCAAAGTGCATTGGCGAAACTCAAATGTTGTATCTCTCACCAAGTGCGTTTCAGTGTACCGCTTAACACGGTATTTCAATTAGCGATTATGCAACTGCAGTTGCTTGTGGAGACCTCACGGCAGATACACATATTCTATAAGCTATCAGTGCGTCATGTAATGTTAAAGGATTTAGTTAATTACGAATGCAATTAATGAATCCCAAAAGTGCACCCTCTGTATTTGATGATAAAAAATGACAACTAAAAGAATGAAAAAGTATTATAATAAGTTGAATACATAATTTAAAAAACCGCCAAGATAGTCGCTACACTGTGTGAATACATACGAGTATAAACCATTTCTAGAGTGGACATTTTCATACCGTAAATATTTATATGCTCTATTGACAGAGCGGACATAGTAAAAAATAACATGTGACAGATGATTTCAAATATATTACTAAGCTCCAAGATCTAATGAGAAAATGACTTCAAATAGCTACTAATTATATTTATTTTAATCCCTAATCAAAAAACTCTACCTTTTTTTCATACATGATTAGAGTTTCATCAAAAATTGCTGAACTAACTGTTTAGTTGAACAGCTGTAAAAAAATGAATATGTGTTTAAGATACTTTTGATGTTAAAATCAATTAGATATCCCTTTGGCAACCAACCACTCATCTAGATGAAGATTTGGCTTAAAAAACATATTCATGTTCAATGTTATTTCAATTTAGAAGTGCTAGTGCAGCGGTTCTCAATTGGGATTCATTTGCCCTTCAAAGGAGGCATAAACTAAAAATTACTCTTTGGGGAGGCATACCAAACTCTAGCGGAGGCACATACAATATACGTTACGTGATCTACTAAGCCCAGAAGTAGAAGTTATGAGCAAAAATATCCTGGACGAATGTATGAAAGTAGAAATGTCAAGATAGGGTGAGACCGAAAAAAAACTCGGGAGGCACAGATTTTTTTAACTCTGAAGCGGGTCACAGCACAAAAAGGTTGAGAATCGCTGCACTAGTGTACAAATATTGCTACATAAACTATGTTAAGGAGAAAATAAATGAATTTCATACTCATAAAAAAATGATAATAATTGTACTGTGTGTTATATTCGTATTGAAAACTCATTGAGGCGTATGTTAATTTCTATGATGAATCACTTTTCATACGTTGTTAATATTAATTTAATATCATGTCAGATAGCGGTATGAAATTAAACGCTTCCATAACAGCGATTCCAAGTTGAGCTAACATTTAGCGGTGCGTACTATTAGCTGCATTGGGTTCGCTCTTCAAACATCAGATGTATAATGTAATTACTCTGAAAGCTTAGCTAACGTTTATTTTGCACAAAAAATGTATGCGGCGGTCGGTATATTATATTATATAGAGCTTTGGATCATATCGCGCTTTCCGCATACTAGGGAGGCAACATCAGTACCTATTCAGCGCTTTATCAGTAATCAATGTCGGTACTAAAGTATTGGTTATATTCACCATGATAAACAAATATGCACATTATCTAGAATGTATGATACAGACTTCTAAATAAACTATCCACTGTGTGATATATTCAATGTTAATAATATATCTTTATGTTTCCCCCCAATATTCTATAAATTATCGTATAATATATTCTTGACTTGGGTTGCGTGTTGAAACCATCTTCTTGCGGAGTACATACAAAGTATTAGAAGAAGAGAAGTTATTGTTTTAATAAAGATTAAATGTTTATTTATTTATATAATGAAATAGAATAAATTTATTATTTCTAAATTAAATATGCTTATATATATATATTTATATTTTTCTTTAAAATATCGTACTCGTATATAATAGCTTAGTTATACCTTAAGTTAGGTAGTGAAATAATGACTGAAAATAATTATAAAGACTTAATAGAAGATATATATATATATGTATTTGTACCAATATTGATTATTATTATTACTTAAATAGGTGCATAAAGTATTCTATTGCAACATTTTTTTAATAAAAGATAATTTGAGTATGTATACTGTATAGAGTTCAATTAATGCAGTAAAATATTATAGGAAATCAAAATTATACAAGTATTCTGAAAATTAAAAACTGAACTATTGTTGCAAAGATTATTGTTTAGTGTAATCGAAATTCTAAATGAAAAAGTTTACGTATACAATTGTTAATAAAACACATTTTTTACTGATCTTAGCTATTTAATCATAACGCAAAATCTTTACTTTGTGGCGTTTTTATCGAAATTATCTCATAGATATTCCATGACTAAAGAAGGCATAGAAATAATGTAAAAAGAAAATTGCACACTAGACAACTTTATTCAACGAAAAACTAAAATCTGGTATGCATATAGCTATTTTTAATTAAGTAGAAAAAACATCTGGTAACATGTAAAGGCAATGGTTGAAAAATAATTCAAAATCACCAGATTAATTTATTTTATTTCATTGGAATATAAGTTATTTTGTAAGAAAAAATACGGTCTTTTTTACAAAATGTTAAAATTTGTTATTTAAATACAAAAATTATGATTTCATGAAAATTACTAAACTCGAAAGCAACCGTATTTCTAATTATTAGGCAGCTACGGAGTTTAAACCTAAAACTTGTCATATAAAGCGTAGGCTCTTATATTCTCGGCTATCGAAACGACAAATACCATAATATACCAAATAACTTTATCTTTAAACTAAATAGTTGACAACATTTTATTATAAAGATGAAGCAGCTAAATATCGTTTATGTGGCTTATTTATTGGAGCTATGCGTTAGTGTCATCCCATTAGATGATCAGGATACTGTATAGTGTCCGTTAAATAATCCATTTATGCACCATTTAGACTATTTAGAGAATGAAAGTGAGTGAAGAAGAAGAATTATATTTATGTGCTTATTAAAACTGCCACAACTTTATTTTATAGTGATATTTTAATATAAAAAGAAGAAAGAACCTAAATTATTCACCTAATACAGTAAACTGCTTTGTACTCGGATGCATACAGCCCCATTGTCTGATAGAAATACATGTGAAGTTGTGGTCAAACTGGAGTATCTGTTGAGGGTTTATAATGATTGGCCTCGTGACAGCAATAATACAAGTGAGCAGTCAAAATCTCACGGCCCAGAGGCATTGCCAGCTAAAGTCCGATTGGTAACATTCGCTCGGCCACGGTAAACACACACAACTCCGCTACCCACTGGCTGGCTTTAAGTGATTACAGTGGATCCCTCGGGAAACGGGGTATCTTGGGCGGGAGTGGGACGAAGAGGTGAATTATTCAGGGGTACCCAATTGGCTAATAAGGTTACATGATTACATAATTCATTTCTTAATTTATATGGATATTATAAGACAACTGTTAAAATATAGGATAAGTGAACTGTGCAAACAACAGTTATAAATTATATACAGTATATTTATTGTATAAAGAAATTAATTAAGACTTATATTAAAGTAAACTAATATTTATCATGCATATTTAAGCGTTGAGATAATTTTACAATTTACTCTAAAAGTATAACACGCAGATAGTTACATAAACTGTGAGGATGTTGATTTCAAAAATGGACGAAATTATGAATATTAAATATACTATAACATATAATGTAAGCTTTTTTTAAAGAATTACTTTTAGGCTAGTTATTCAACTTATTATGCATTTAGATCTGAATCTTTGATTGATTCTCAATCCTTTTCAAACATGCGATACAAATTCTCTATCTCCGGCACCTAAACCTAAATCTTTCGACCAGCGGATGAAGGGAGGAGGACTATAAATGTAGAACCAAAATATGATACCTGATATATTAAATGTTGTATTATTTAAATTTATTTACCATGACAGATTTTTTTGGTCAGTGGATTGCGTTCATTGGTTTCCAGTTATGTTTGTCCAAAATTTAAAAATCTTATTTACCATGTGATAAACCATAAAATAAACGATATTTTTTTCAATATGATATATAATTCACGATCAGTAAAATGCGGCATTTGTAAAATTTGTCATAAAACCCATAAATTCAAAAAAAAAAAAATTTTAATTTTAGGATTTTAAAATCATCATATAGTAGTTATCAATAAATTTTTATTTTATCGATAAAATCATGAAGAAATAATATTGATTAGTCATTGAACAGATATGTTAATTCTGTTGGTTGTGACGTTATTTTGATTTGGTTGCTATTATCTAAGATATATTATAATGTATGTAACATATTGTATGATTTCACAATTATTGTTAAAGGTCTATCTTCACGATATTGTATTATTAAAAAAGGGTTAATATATTCAAACAATCATCACTTAATTAACAGAAAGTTGTTTATCCCTTCTCGTATACTCCAAGAGAGCCAGCAATGTTTGCCTAGACTAGTAAGACTCAGGAATAGCGCGTCGTCTTGCGCAGCCTTATTCTGCCGGTTTGTGGCGCATCGGAATCGCCTTTGCTCTAACTTTTAGATGCACTTAATCACTACCCGCTTTTCTCTCATCAAATATTTGTTATCATAATTGATAAGTTAAAATCATTTCACTAATTAAGAACTCCATCTTACATCGAGTTCAATTTTTATTCATCGACGTCATAACTTGTATGAAAACAGATTGTAGTGGCAAAAATAGCACTAAAGGCTTTATTAGTAACATGACGCTTTTAATAATGATTATTGATAACTATGGGGTCATATATTTGTGAAATTTTCAATTTTATAGCTTGTTTCTTTTTAATTAGTTTAGGAACGTTGTATTATACTCACAATATTTGCACAATTATACAAGATCCCGTGAATTTCAAAAAACTATTTTTCGTTAGTAAAAATGTAATTTTCCAATTTCTAAAATTCTTGAATTTCACGATATTCTTAAATGGGTTAAATTTACAAGATTTCATTGTCTCTGCATAGTAAATATCTTTATACTCCATTTTTTGAGCGAATATTATTACACTTTGTGGATCCATATGCTCTTACGTTAAGAACGAACCTGGTAATAAATTAATAAAACAGAAATTGAAAAAACTGTTTTTTTATTTAAATGATAAAATTAGAAGAACAATATTGCATATGATATGCATTACTAAAATTATTTATGAATGTTGGTTTTTAGCCAGTCATTTGATCTCTTAAATGTATATTCTGTATGTAATGACGAATAAAAATTTAACTTTTTATACTGGTGCGGGACTTAAGTCGGTGACTTCTTATACGGTTCTAAATGATTCACTCAGCAATGATGGACGGTGTTCAATTATCTCTGCAATAGATTTTTGATAAAAGATATTGAAATTCATATTAATTAACAAAATAATAAAGTTGAACATTAAAAAAATATTTTACATTTTATTTTCGTATTTATTTGAAGATTTTTTATGAAATATTTAAATGATACCCAGATTTTATCATTTCATGTTGCTTGGATAACTTGTTTTGAATAAGTATACTTATATGATGACAAGAAACGCATTTAAATGCACTTTGTAAATGTTATGTATAAAATAATATTTTGAACAATTAAGATCAGTATTTTTACTGTGGATATCTTATGAGGTTTCCTGTAATTAAAATGAACTTATAAAGTTTTGATCAGAACGAAATTTTACGAAAATATTTGGATTGCAACAAAAACAGCACGTGGCATCTGTCAAAAGTGGAAACGTCCGGCATTTAAATTTCGAATCTCATACATGCACATCCTCTTCCGCTGTGATTGACAAACCGGATCACAGGTGAGATTTACTTACTGCATAAAAAACGTGTTGTTATTTTGATGTCGCTTAAACTACCGTGTAAATGGGTCATTGGAGTATATGATACTTCGTGATACGAAGTTTAATGCATAAAATTATAATAAAGATTTGAAGATATAAAATATGTTGACGTCTACTTTTAAACATTGTCATGAAATTGTACTTCGTGTTGTTTAAAATAAATTTTATTACTACTTTTTTATATTTTGTATATAGGTCAAACCATTCAAAGTCGAAACTAAAATAATAAGCTATTCGAGCACACATGACGTTATTAAAAAGAGTTAAAAGTATTTTAATTAATAATGAAGTAATTTTCAATGGTATATGTACATTTTATTTTGGTATTTTTTTGAGATATTTTGATTTATGTTTGTTGAGACTATTCACGGAAATATTACAATATTTAAGAAATAGCAGTAGCCAACCGGTTTATATAATTTTCACTTAACAGATATAATGGGAGCTTTTGAGATATAACTATTAAAGAAATGATAAATAACGTTTATTCAGTCGCTGAAGATTTTTTGAATGCATTAAAATAAAGATTATTTTTTTTATACCATGTTCGCTCCCAACGTGGAGCATATGGATCTACACAT
>JAGVSQ010013908.1:0-10860 GCA_022683975.1 Rhyacophila evoluta
GTTTATTTTTTTTATTTATTTATAAAAACAATTCTATTCTTATTCCGTAATAGGCATTGTTTTCATCCAAAGTTAATTATAGCCCTAAAATAATTTCTTCGGGAAAATATATGAAACAAAAATCTCTCATATTATATTTGCTAATTAATAATTGTGCTTGGGAGAAGAAATTGATGGTACTATCCAAGTCTGCGTTTGTAGCATACATATTTATTTAACTTGTTTACTTTTCATTATCCCCTTGATAGGCTAAACTTCCAAACATTAATTCTTGTTTAATTTTGGCTTGGAGTTTTTCTTATATATAAAGTTATTATAAACATATATTTACGTATTTTGTAGATTGAATATAAAAAAGCTCTTATAACGCCTTTAGTATCTACGTCATAGATTTATAAATAAATGCATGATAACATCGCGAATATATTTGAAAGCTAACAAAAAGATTTTTAAATCCTTAATGATAACACATGTTGAAAAATAAAATTAAAGATGTTCCAAAATAACCCTATCGTCTCATTTATATAACACGATATCTAAGTGATGCAATTTTGTTGGGCAAGCCATAGATTATGCATGGCAGATAAAAAAATACTGTGTAGTTCTCTGTTGCAGTATTTTTTATGTAGTGAAACGGGCATCTACTACGGATACCTCCAGAGAACTTGAATCCTGTTTGTCTTTTTTATCGACCGGTGAGAAGCCAGCCTCCTGGAATACCGTTAGATTCATGATGCAAGTTAACTCTTGGGTATTAATAAAGTGGCCATAGTCTTTGCACAAGAAGTTGATTTAGCAGAAAGCAAATTCTTTCCAAAAGAGCGAATGATTAGAAAGTTTAATATTCAAACGTCTGAATTATGTTAATTGTAGCGCAATAAAAGTTGAGTAGTGAAAGCTTCCAATAGATATATAAGATTGTTTTCTGATGGAGGTATAAATAAATCACCTTAAAATACTTACATTGGTTGCACTCGTATGTTATTACCCTCAACTAAACAAATCTTTCAAGCCAGCCGTCACTACAATTTTTTGTAACAATAATTTTAAAACCTGTATTTTAATATCTCCGCTTAGCTTTTACTCTAGATCCCCGTTTTTCGGCATATTTGTAAAACTTTTAGTTGTTATATTTGTGAGCAATGAAATATTACTTGTCACAATCTAATTTGTATCTGACTAGATTTAATGGTTTATGGTTTTTACCATGTCTACTTCATAGCAGTAGTAGAAGACCTCCACAGTATGAAGATGTTCACTCCAAAATTGTACAATAAAACCTAAATCTTAGTAAAACTTGTTAGAGAAATTTTTAAAACTGCTATTTTTTTTACATCTGAAAGACCGCATAAATTTTGAATATCAAAATTGCAACAAAATAATGCTTCCTTATTTATAGAAGCACCAAATTTTAATTCATCACTTCAGTTCTGATAAAGTCCTCCAAAACAATATAAATGCATCTATTTTCTTTCTTTGAACACAAAAATATATCTGCATAAAAATTAAGAGTAAGTCTAATCCGAAAGCTTTTTAACATTAGCCATAAATAAGACACGATAAACTAAAGCTCATTGCAGCGCTATTGATTTTTTATAAAGTTCCTAGACGCAATAACGGCGTTATTCTCCATCTCAATAATGAGTTCTCTAGGGTTTCGCAGATAAAGTGTGGCTTGGAAAATGTTTTAGAGTCATAGCAAAATTATTCAGAGTTTCAACGAAAATGCTTTCCGATATTATTTTATATACTAAAGCTCTTTCTAACTTAAGTGGTCAAGCTTTCTTTATGTTTTAACATCATAAAACTTATTTTTTTATTTATTATAATAGCATTTTGTTACAAAGGTATTTTTGTACCATTGCATCAGATTAAATACTATTTATTCTGAAATATACGTTATTAAATAATTTATTAAAATATTGAGAAGAAAGTATTTTTCATAAATCCACCTTTGAGATTAAATACGAATTGGTTATGTTAATATTAGCAAAATCTAGAAATATTTTGTGTTATTATTATATAAAATAGTATTGTTTTCATGCACACTAATATGTAATATTATAATTCATTATTATGAATGAATTGAAAGGTGTTCTTTCTGGAGTTTTGAGAATTTTCAGAAAAACACGGACAATAAGTTTGTACGGTTCTTAATTTATGCACTATGAATATTAAATCATTTAATTTGATAAAATCATTTTTTCAAAGACATTCTTTACGATAGTATGAAATATTTCTTTCAAAATTACAATTAAATAAAAAATATTGAGCTTACGGGATAGTACATGTTTCGATATGTTGTTTTTAATAAAGGTTTATTAGACAATTGCTCAAATTATCAAGTGCTTTGTTTTTCATATTTGAATTTAAAAAAAAATTTAAGCTTTTTAATAATTATAATACTATTTTTACATTTATAATACTTCAGTATCAACTCAAAAGGATTCAAAAAAATACTCAAACTTCAAGTGGAAATAATGAACAACCTTAATATCTAGTTCTTTCTTCTTTATCGTTGCAGTTTCTTCTGAAGTTAGTTATTACTGTGGTTAGTTCTACCGTGTAATTCTCTTGCTTTCTGTCTGGTGACATATTTTTTTCAGTCGGGATTTTTGCCTTCTACTAATTTATCTGTATCCTCCAAACATACTTACATGGAACAAGGAAGTTCAATCTTTTAGCGCATCCTCGCAATTAATAATGTTCTTTCTAGTGAAAAATTCTCATATTTCAAGAAAACTCTCCTTACTTCTTGTCGATGTGAGTCCATATAACATCACGTTGACTGTAGAAAGACAAAATGACGTAATGTATATAAAATAAAGTTTACAGGGAGCACAAAAATGTTTATTTAATGGTTTTAGGCCAAATTCAAAGCAATTCATAGACAATCTTGAGGTGCTTGAATATTAAAACTGGCATTTTATTTATCAAATATGATGTAAATTTAACAAAAATCAGTAAAATTTATGTGTTGGAAATTCGTTTTTTTTAGTTGAAAATTTCATGGGTCTTTCTTTTTTTAGCTTAAAAGCTTGCTACTATAGCCAAGGTGTATACCTATAAAGATAAGAAAACTCTGTTTTTTTGTGTGACCACATTAGTCGAAAAGTTTGAAAAGTGTTATATTATAAGTAAACGTGATCACAAAATCAGACTTTATTTTTTTATTGCCTCTAACCCCATCAATGTTTTTGGACGTATACTAAAAGCAGAATAAAATATACTGTCATCTAATTAAAACGTTTATTGTACACTAAAATAAATGTATCTATTCACTAAAAGCCCTCCACTGAAAAATGTTATTTTTTAGCTTACGTGTTTGTTTACCCTATTCCAATAATTTATATGATAGCTTGGCATTTGCAACTTACATTCTTTTGGTTAAATGTGTATTAAATGGGATATATTTTAAATATTAAAACAATTATTTAAAAAAAAAAAAATGAAGTGTTACATCCTTTTACCTTTCTACATTCGACATATACATACATAGACCCGAGGATAAGAAGTCCCGAGTCAACGTTCAATCATTCTGTGGACTGGCGCAAAGTTAGACACAAGACGAAGGGATGCAGTGGCGTACAAACTCCCACGACGACATCTTACAACATGCACTGCTTGCAGTTTTGCCTCTTCGAAAAATAAAAATATCGACGCGAGTGAGCGATAGGAGCCAGCGACGCTGAAAAGGATTGCATTCAATAAATATAAGAAAAGGCTTTTTTTTATAAATGACTGCATTGAAACTTCGACAAAATCTTATTATTAGTAAGTATTCAAGAGACATTGAAATAGTTTTCTTGTTAAAAGTTTTTGAATTTGTATCATTTTAAGCGATCACTTTTTTCAGCAACAGAAACGTTCCGGTTCTCTCTGGTAGCATTAAGGGTAAAGCAATTGTCTGACAAATAGCATCCGTGAAAAACAATTTGTCAATACATGTTTTCATATTGTGGAGATCCATATATAACACTTTTGTTGTGAATATCTTTACCTATGTAAATCCTATTGCTCTATTTTCATATATATGTATTTTAATGTTGCTTTGTACAAATCTAGAGCACATTGATCTTTAAAACGTTAAAATTTACCTTAAAAGCTAGTTTTACAAGATTTTATTTGACATATTGAAGATATTATCTATTACAAATTATCAGTTTTAAAAATTCTCATTACGAAATAAATAATAATAAATAAAAAATTAAGCCGTTTTTAAGCATGTATTAAAGAAAGAGTATATTGTAAATTTTATGGCTAAATTAAAGAAAGAATTTAAAATGTAACAAAGAAAATATATCAAAAAAATGAGACAGATTATATTCCAAAAATTTAAACAACAGCATCCATATAAATTCACTTTCACGCAGGTGAAAAATATCGATAACCGAGGCAATTTCGATAAACATCAACATTACCTTCAGTATTTGCATTACTACTGGCAGGGTAGTTCCGCACTCACTCTATTAGATTTCCCGCGTGAATCTCTAAATTTTAAATATTCTTATAAAGCTACGGGATTTGTACTTGAGACCTCTCATACCAAAACGTAACAACCGCATACACAATATAAATAAAATAAGCAGTGCACACAAAAACTTAATATACACCGACTCATAAAAGGTTTTTACAGTTAACATATGTAAATATATTAAATAAATAAATATAATTATGTATATTTCACGTGGATGATATAATATGTACTCATATGTAATATATATTTGTATTACGTTATATAATAAATGTCTCATTGATGACTAAGATGTACGTGTACGCGTTTTAGAGCTGCAAGTTCAAATCTCACAGTTGTATGATATTTAAAAACCCAAAGACTTATGGGTTGACAGCCTTTGTCAAAATTTACATTTATATTTATACAATTCGTTTTTGGAGTGGTCATATTCGCAATATCAGATCCAAATGTCCTACTTTTGGCGCGTACATCGTAAATCTACAATACGTATAAGAAATAATATTTAATAATATTTATTAAACAAATTAGGCATTTTAATATTTGTCAGTAATTCTAGAAGTATTTGGTTATAAGAAATATATCAATAGAACTTTCAATGTACAAAATGAATGCAGCTATTAATTTCGTTCCATTTTGTTATGTGCAAACTTTCTGAAATTCTACCAAAATTATCAAAAAGCTCCGCCAAATATACTGTGTAAATGATATTAAGTGGCTTCTCTGCATAATAGAATCCGGTGGTTTACAAAAGATGATTATCTTGGGGTAATTTTAATCAAGCTTAAAGCAAGGACTTTATTTGAATCATTATAAAAAACTGCATATTGTGTTGTTTTATTTGTTCATTTTGTAAAAGCTCAAATTGTCTTTATTTTAATAATCATCAGAAATTATTTCAAAATCTTTTATAATTTCATTAAATAATTTGTTTTTTTAAAGCACTCCTTCAAAACATATGCTTTAAATGGATATGATGTTTAAGCATTACCTAGCAACTACAAATTTTGCACTACCACATATAGCTTAAGGTAGTTCAAAACATCAGAATAGCAATCTCGCGTTTACAATACAAAGTTATCTACCTTCTCAACCTCTCTCGACATTTCTGGTCAGTGAGCTTGAAACAAAATTACATTTCAAACTACGTGGAACGTTTTTTTTTTCCTTATGTATTGATATTTAACCTCACATAGTTTATAGTTTTACATATAAATCTGAGTATTCATTAAGTGCTCTAATACGCACCTGTAATTTAACGTGTTTTATTATTTGAACAGGTCGTATAATTTTTTTGGTAGACGTCTATTATTTTCACTTAGTGAGTAACTCGTATATTAGGAAACAGACCATTTAGCATTTTATTGCGTTCAAGTTTTGCAATAATACTGAACTGGTTCAAACACGTGCTGTAGATGCGTGAATGATTCCTGACTTCTTTCAACTAGCAGATTTTTTTTTTCTAAAAAATACACTGGTGTTTATCTACAATATATATTATACGCTGCTGAAAGATACTGCCATGAGATGAAAGTACACGAAGTGAATAAATATTTGCTGATAAAGAATGTTGGAGTTAACACACAGTGGCCACATGCTCCACATAGATATCTTATCTTCGTAATATATTATTATCCTTTCTTATTCCATTATTATATCGCCGTTAAGTCTCTCTCTTTAATACATTTTACCACAATTTCTTAAGGTATAATATTTATACTTTAAGACATTGTCATAAAATGTATTTAACAGAGGGACTCAAAGATTTAAACTCGATTATTTCATAACTCACTTTTTTACTTTAACGTCTTTTGCCAGTAATACGACGATATTTTCACAAGGTAATGAGTAATAAAACGATTCATGTACGCAAAATATGTGTGTTTATTTTATCATTCTCTTTCTTCTTTGTAGACACAACAAATCTTTGTATTGCTTATATTATCCTAAAATTTTAATAAACATTCCATCCTAAAGCAGATTTTTTTAAGAAAAAGAATTTTCAGTAAGACACGTTACTGAATAAGTGTCTTATTCAGTAGAATGAAACGCTTTACTTGCAGGTATATCAAAGATAACGAAAGCAAACTGAATAAATAAAAGCAACGACCTCGCAGACTCGACCTACGATCTACGCCAACTGTGCTACGTATAATCTACGCTGATGTACTAGCTACGAGCGTAGTTATTATCTGTCTACACCAGAGATAAGTAATATTTTTCTGGAAAAAAACTTAGAGGTCCAAGCTTTTTATTCTTAAATTGTAATTTTATATTTATCTATCAATTTGATTTAACATTTAATAGGTACGATAAAGTTTATATATAAATCTAAATGAACAATAACATAACTATCAAGTGACGTATCATCTATTTAATAAATAAAAAAATACATTCATGTTTTTATCAGTCGCAAAAACTCTTCCCAAAAGTACACAGTAGTGATGTGTATTTTTACACGTTATTTTGAATTCTATGTCTAGGTTAACTGTTTTACTTTCAATATTTACTATCATCACCGATAATTTACGAGAAATAAAAAGTATAGTATACAGCCAATTATTAAAATAAACTTGTAATGATGAGACGAATAAAAATAATTTGTTTTAGTTAATGATGAGTTTGAATCCATCCCATGCAAAATCAGTTTATTAACTGTCTAACACCTTATGCTTAAAAGATAAATTGTCTATTTTAATTCCCATATATTAGTTAATTAATGTGTCATCTATTCACTAATCTTATAATTATACCTGATTTTAATAATGCGTACTCCAGGGCTTTGATATTGTAAAGAGATTTATTTGTTCGACGGAAATGTACCAGCAGTAAATACAAATACTTCAACCGACTCAAGTGCTTAAGTTAAAAAAATAAATATACACATACGCATATATTTATATGATGTATATATCGCGTCTGCTTCAAAAGTAAAGCATAAATTCCCGAATATGGATGAGAATCTATAGTCAGCCAATTGCTCAACGAGTTAGGCATTACGTTTTGTATTTTTACACTTTACGTAATATCCAACTGGCCTGAATGAACTTATTTTGATCAAGCAGTTCAAATCATCATACTCGCCGTATGGCTTATAGATGCTTATGGCTTTTATTTATTTTAAAAATATTTTATCACGATTTTATCGGATATTTTACGGGTTGAAATCTCACAACTGCATGAGATTTTTTTAGAAATTCGATTAAAGATAAGTCATCATAATTTATACGAACACTTAACTCTCATACACTGAACCCGTTTGAAATAATAATAATATATAATCATTCTTTTGATTCTCAAGACTTAATTCCACTCAATTAATGTGGTGATTAAAATTTCATTCTCTACATACTAAGCAGATAATGTAAAAATAATACAATTTATATTTATTTTATGTTTAAAAATTGAAAATAAATCATTTGTAAGGTTAAAATGTCTCACGGTTCTAATTTACCGACCACTGCTTTATGCCGTAAGCTTTGTATGCATGATAAGATAGATGAACAAATAGTATATGACAAACACTATACGGGATACCTGTAAGTCTTAGGTAAAATGATACGATAAAAATTTCTTAGTATACGCTGAATACATAATCTTAGATATTATTTATTTATTAGAATCAAAACTTTGCAAAATTTCTGTTGCATTTCTCACAACATCGATTGACATTTTCTATTGATCAAAACCACGATGTTCAGTTTGATATAATGCATACATAATTACTTATTTAAAATTACATAAAATTTTAGTGGTTAAGATTCTTTTTATACGATGATTGTATTGTGCTTATACCATTTTAAATCTATACTATGAAACAGAAAATACATGTATTTGTCTATTTGTCACAATTATTTCTTCTCATTTAATAATAACAGTAAAATTGTTTTTTTTTTACAATTCTTATTCTTTCTTCTTCTATGTCCGTTTCTTACGTGGAGCATATGGGCACCACGTGCCACCTCCAAGAATTGCTGTCGCTCATCCTGCATCCCGTAACTCAATCGAATACATTCTATAGATAGTATTTAGCATATTGGTTCTTATCTTGTAGGAGTCCTAGATACTTTGTTTAGAATTAAAGATTTTTCCAGCAATACTTATTCGAACAGCGAGCTTATTTTGCGATGTGCCATCTCCCGTAACGTGTACCCATAGGTCTCTAAAACTTTTGACACTCTCGATGCTCTGTCCATCGTAAGTCAGTGGATAATCAGGATCCAGATAGGGATGATTGCAGATAACATTTTTTTCTTTTTTGCATTGATTTTTAAATAGCCCCGACGGAATTTCCCAATATGACAGTGCCGTTTACGTATTCGAGATTGCATAGTTTTTCCATAGGAGTAACAGCTATTCCTCGGTCTGGTGGTTTTAATTTTCGTAAAATAAAATTATAGATAAATAAGAACGGAGCAAGAACGCATTCTTGTCTGACTCCGGTGGAGACACCGAATTATTCTGTGACTAACTTTTTTACAATACATATTTTTTTTTTTATTATTTTTTTTTTTTATTTTATTTTATTATTTAAAACAGTTATTTCTGTAATCATTTTACATAATTTGCACTATTTTATTTAAAAATATCTGATTTTATAGTTATATCTTATATTTTCATAAAAATCTATACTGTGAAAATACGTATGCTCGTATTCGAAACAGATATGGGTTGAGGAGATTATATTATTGGATTGTTATATGGTGAACATGTTTCATGATCCCAAAACTAATTACAGTGATTGTCAAACGCTTGCCGAGTATCTACCGCTATATCCACAAAATGTAGATTGCAGTGTAATTTGTACCATGTTAATCAAAGGACCGGTTGGTTTGCAGCACTATAAACAAGCGGACAAACAAATAGACAGAATGTGAGTCTAGACAGGCCGAGACCTCAACAAAGAGACGTTGTACGGTTGCATTTGGCCACAGGTTGAGAAACACATCACTCATACTGCTTAGTTTTATTTATAAGACAATTTAGTGGTTTAAAAATGATAAATAAATAAGTCTATTTAATGTTTATCATCTAGTGAAGTGATGTTTAATGTTACGCACAGTAAACTTAACTTTTTACTTTTAACCGACGAAAGTTCATTAATATAAATATGAAATATAAATAAATAAATGTCTTCAGGGTAGCTTCGTTTCCAGCGTGCGTGTCTAACAATTCGGGGAATGTGGGTTCAATTTTCCATCTGTCGAATTTAAAAAAATGCTAAAATTCAAGACTGGATATCCATTGGGTTGAGAAATTGTCTGACAAACAATTATCGTAAAAAATAATCTCTCACGACGTTTTCACATTGCGGAGATCCATATACTCTTTTTTTTGAGTGAATATCTTTACGCTGTGTAGATTCTTATGTTCCACTTCAAGGGCGAACATTTAAAAAAAAATAGATATTTTTTTAGTAAATTTTAAAATAGAAAAAACATGAAATTCAGAATAATATTTAAAAAGTAACATTCGACAAAAGTGAAATTTATGAAATACCCTTATATAAGGTATAATATTTTCCCGGAAATCAAATAAGAAAAAATCAGAAAACGAGAATCAAAATAACATGGGATTTCCACGAACCATCCACTTCTAATAATGAACATTTTTTTTAGCAAATATAGCATTGAAATACATATTTTCAATAAAAAATATTTTCGAACGATGTTTTTAGAATCCAATAGTTTTATAAATTATTAATAATAACAAATTATTATTCTTTATTTGCGGTACAAGAATATTGGCTTAGAAAAGACTAACGCGATCTTTTGTCTATATCACCAACTTCTAATTTTCACAATAATAGAATATTGATAGCTATAGCACCATGTGTTAGTAAAAAAAGTGATTAAATAGAATGAAATACGTTATTATAGTAATGGTATTATTAAGTTTTATATAATAACTTACATATAAATAATTCAATAAGATTTTTGAAAATAATATAAAATGAACACTACCACTCAGCTTTAAATCATTGTTTTATCAAGTGACAAAAATATATACATATAAAACACACAGGACTAAGTAAAGTGAATCAGTTTTCACTTTAAAAAAATTGTTAAATTGCTCAGATAAATTATTATTCTATTATCTAGAAAGAATTAGATAGTTTGATATTGTAACACAACTTGACCGTGAAGCAGACTGAATAATGTAATGATTTTAGCTATTATAATTACTGTTGATTTAACGAAAACGATAAATAAGTAAGTATTGTTATTGTTGAGTTTATTTTGACGGATTTGAATATTCATATACATTTTTATGCTACATTTTTGGAGTGGGTGAGGTAAGAAAAATATCAAGTAATAATTTAAGTATTATAGAACCGACAAAATATCCATTAAGACGTAAAAGTGAAAATATTGGTAAATTTTTTG
>JAGVSQ010013909.1:0-10860 GCA_022683975.1 Rhyacophila evoluta
GAATCCTCCGCAGGCATCTGTTCTCAAAGCTCAGAATACGGTTGTTTTGGGCCTTCGTTGGGTGCCACGTTTCACAACCGTAGAGCAGCACTGACATGCATGGATTGAACAGGCGGTATTTGGTTTTTACCTTGTTTCAATTTTCAATTTCAATAAATATTCGAGGGGTTTCGTAATTGAATTGCGTCTAGGACATCTCGAGTGTTAAATCCGCTGTTATATATACTAAACTTTTTTCTGAATTATATTTAAGAAGATATTTACTGTCTTATATTTAAACGAAAAAGACATCTCAAAACTCTAAAATTGATTTTTTTTTCAAAAAATACAAAACCAAATACCCGTACATACATTGTGTCATTGATATATATAAACGTATTTTGTGTGCCCGTTGCAGTTTGAAACAATGTAATAACTCAATAAATTACTAATTTTTTCATTCATTTTTTATAAAAAAATCATTATACGTCACTCAGCCTTTACTACAACATCTATAGCATATAGCTGCGTGGTCCAGTGGTTAAACAGCCCCCATTAATAGACCCCGGTTCGTGTCCCGCGCCGTAGTTGTCCGATTTATTCTACCCTAACGCTTTGAGCATGGCGAACTTTCTTTAGTTTTACTATTAAAACAAAAAAACGCAGGACGAGTTAGGGTCGCAAATTTTAATTCAACCAATCAGACGTGGATAAGTTCATATTAAATATAGGGGAATTGAAAAATCTATATAGTTATATTTTCAATAAAAATATAATGTTAACAGTTGACTCTTAGTACAATTAAGTGTAGATATTTCGTATTATATGCATACATAATTCGATATAGCATCCAGTCCTGCATTTTTGGAGTCATCAAATCCAACATATGGGAATTTGAATCCGCATTCCCTGGATTACTAGACGCGCACGCTTCCAACTATGCTGCCATAACCCGTATTTGCCCGGAAGTAAATTACATCGACTATAGAAAGGAAAAAAAGGACGTAACTTACATAGAAAAAAAATTACAGGAGGCATAAAAAACGTTTATTTAATGATTTTGAGCCAATTCTAAACTTTACGTTGACACAACCTTAAAGTGCATGAAGAATACTGATTTTTAAATTAATATGATATCGATTTAATAGGTTATTTAAGATAAACCAATAATATTGATCCGGTGCAAGCCCTTTTTCTTGGTTTTAAATATCATCCTTTTTTTCAAACATAAAAGTTCTAAATTTAGACACTAACTCGGCATTTTCAGCGTACTTCCTTCTGATAGAACGTGTATTAAGTTGAATACATCCTCATAATCGAATAAAGCTATTTTGAAATATTGAGGGTCACGTCCGTTTTCCTTTCTACAGTCTATATTAAAAACCAATCACAAAGGTACCTATATGCCAATCAGTGGTTTGGTCTTTAATAAAAAAGTAACAGGAGATTATATAATTTTACTCTCCCTTTTTTGTCATACGAAATAAAAATATTTATTAGTGTTAGTAGTTAGAATATTTTTTAAATATATTACAATGTGCTAGTTAATTAATACTAAACATCAAAATATTTGAATTTGCTTGAAAAGTAAGTAAGGAATCAAAAAAGGGACAGTACGCCACTGCTCTCAAAGTATGTAATTACTATTATTTTTCTATTAGATTTTATAATTTCCCGTGATTTTTTTATCATTTTCCCATACATGCATACGCATGCTAAAGAAAACGGTGATGAATAAAATGTGAGAAATTTTCCAAATAGATAAAATAGCAGTGATCCAGACAGATTTCTCGATGAAAACTAATGGTTTTTGAAATTTCAATCACTCAATCGTATTTTAAATTTTTTCAACTTATCAGGTCATAAACTGCTTAAAATTAGAAGGTTTTTTCAAAGATTAGGGGATGCCTTCATCTAATAATCGATCATGTCTCGCTGATGTTGATTGTTGTATCACAAACATATGCTTTCTTGCATAAGTACACGATTTAATAATTTGACCATTTTTAAATAATGTAAATGATTCCATTTTTTATTTCGTTCGTTTTTTGAATATTTCTCTAACCTTCAAAAATACCAGGTGTTCGCAAAACCACACGTTATTTTGACTAACACGACGTTAGCAACGCTCGCTGTTCGAGTAAACAGCTGGAATCAAACGTCCGCAATCTTTGAATGAATTGTATATGACGATTCGTATTTTTGATCCCAATACGTCACGTACCTATCCATTCTTTGACCGCCGTGAATACATTTAGAGGTGTCATTAATCATACAGGGTGCGTGTAAAAGTGTTGGTGCGTGATTCTTTTCATATTATTATTTACCCATAGGTTTAAATAGTTACATGGTAAAATATATCATTTTACATGACAGGAGAGCGATGATGGCATAATAATTAAAATTGCTACTATTTTATGCATTCACTTTATTTATTGGATTCACTGGCAATCCTTCGGGAAAAATGACTATAACCAATTTATTTATAATGCTTTAAAGTATAACTATTTATACAACACCTTAAAAAAATATTACTCGTTTGGTTCTTAAAGAGGATCGGTTTCAACCACAAAGACATCTTTAGGTGTTTCTCTGTATGTTTCATATATCGAAGGCTTATCAATTTTATAATTTACAAATTGTATGGAGATTATTTGGCTAACTCTAATACCTTTATCGTATTACTGGATATCGAATTAACCACAATAAAACATCGTTTTGCATCTCTCGTATTTAAATTCATAATTAAAATGTGGCAGTATACATATTTTATATATTTCCGAATTTGTACTCGTGACATGATTGCAATCTGTAACCGGCCAATGAAATCATGTAAAGTAGGCATTTTATTTTCCACAAAATAATTATGTATTGTTTGTAATAAAGTTTGTATTTTATTTGTAATTTGCATAACCATATTATATAATATGTCTTTATTGTCTCCCTGGTAGAGTACTTGGTACCGTGCGTGCCTAGCGATCCGGGGAATGCGAGTTCGATTCTACATCTGTCGGATTTTTAAAATCCGAAAATGCAGGACAGAATTCTTACTGGGTTGAGTAATTGTCTGTCAAATAAATTCACGTGATTAATAATCTGTCAGACGACTTCACATTGCGGAAATCCATATTCTTCTCATCGGAGTGGATATCTTCAAATTGTGTAGATCCATATGCTCCACATTGGGACAAAATATAGAACATAAAAAAATGCACACTTGCAAAATATCGTTAATTCCATGAATTGTATTTTAGCTTATATATATTACTTTGATTAACTGGATCAAAGAAATATTTCGGTTTTAATTATTATATCCTAATTACATAACCTAAAACATTATTTGAAACCAACCAATTTCTTCTATCAAATCTGATTCTCACATAATAAGATTGATATAATCGGATGAAATATTCGCGTTAGGCCGTGGGCAGATGATAGATATATGTCGCGCCGACAGCGACGGCAATCACGAAAACAGAGATGCAAAATACCTATAAATTGTGACTGACGCGTTGCCGAACTGACTCACTTGCTCACTCACCTATTGATTGCTCTTTTGCATCTCTGTCACAGTTGCTTTGACGCGGTCGCTGTACTATCCTCCTCTCGGCCTTATTTACATACCCTTTCATAATCTTCTTAGTTATATACCGTTGATTTGAAAATTTAATATTTAGATAGTTGGTCTTCGTTATATTCGAGTAAATATAAACAAATTTACTTTGTTAAATATATTATTATACTCGTACATACCGTTCGAGGTACTGAATTTAAATACATCCCTTGTAGTTTTGCGAAATACTACTTCTAGTCGAATCAATAGGCTTGGCACTGTTTAGCAAAATCCCCAGTCTTTAAACCGATATGTTACACCTACTTTGAAAATTGTTTTTTCCCCATTCTAGTATTGGCCACCAACCAACCTACCCCTATCTACTCCAGCAACTTCCATATGAAATTCCAAATTGTTCTTGACTGACAGCCGCCCGGGTTCTGTTACCGCCCCACTCTACTCTATCGCCAAACCTTGGCTCGAACAAAGGCTGGGGCAGTAAAATTACGCTTTGGTCCTGCGGTGACCGTTCGGTAAGGCTTTTTTGGAAGCTCTTAAGGTCATCCGCTCAACTAAAAAACTAGTTTTCAAGCTTTGAACAGCTTCATCTTCAAAATCGGCAATAACTAATACAATTTGTTACCCGAATTATAAATGAAATTTGTTTATGCTTCTTTTATATAAACAATGGCATCAAATTGATAGCAAATAATGAAAATACTTCAAAAGCTCAAAGAAAGCATATAGAAATTTTCATTACACTTTTTAATGCATATATATATATTTGATATGCGCTAATTCCTTGATTACTAAATAAACCATATCCTCGCCAGTATAGCAGGAGCACGTATCTGAATTTTTTAGTTTATCTCACTTTACAGAGTGTAGTTTTATATTTTGCCAACTCTTATACTATTAGCATATGTTTACATTAGTACACATGTTAATAAGACGTGTAAAAATTACTTTTTAAGGCAAAAATGTGATAGTGATACAATAAATGCCAAAAAAAAAATACAATACTTTACAAAGTGACTTCAACCAAAAAATTAAGATACGTGTTCCTGCAATATTGGGGATGATATACAAAAATTTACTTTGACTGAGGTATATATATATATAACTTAAATTCTTAACCCGTGGGTACTAAAATAGGTTTCACCACAAATAATATGATTATTATTGATTGTTTTTTATTATAAACTTCTTCGGAAGGTTTTAAAAGAACGTATTAAAAAGACCCATATCTGAATAATGAAAGGAAATATATTTTTTTAGGAGAATCGATAAAAAAATAACCATTTGAATGCTAAAAAACTTTATATCGTTGTTTGTAACATCAGTAAGAAATGCTAGCAACAAGTCCTAGCAGGCTAATGGCTTATTTTAGGGCGAATTTATTTTTAGTAAGACTAAAATATAGATAAACAATTTTTTAATATTTAGTAATCGTTTGAGGGAAATAAAATTATATAACATATATTTCTAAAGATCTGGTGAAAAGAAGTATGTTGTGATACTTCTTCATGCACATTAGGTGTTCTCAAGTATAAATTTTATTGGTCACCCTATAGCAAGGTATCCGAAAGCGCGCTACGTCTGTCAAATCATATCGATTCAATGTCTGTCGGTACTGTCAATTTCGATCCTTATCATTCTCCACTTTTACTCGGTTAGCTATGAATAGCAAAAGTCTCTTATCATTTTATCTTTATTGTTTTATCTATCATAAGAGATAACAAAGGGAGAAAATATTTTATATTGTTTGAATCATATCACTAGGCTTATCTTTAATATAAATAAATTTTTCATTTCAAAATAGACACAATGATTATTTAACGATAAGGATAAATGATAATTTTAATTATCCCAGCTACCGTACATTTGTAAATAGTTATTTTATTATTCGAGCCATTTCCAAGACTAGGTTACACTGTATTTTGATAATGGTATGTCAATGGAAATAGCAATGGACACTACTTCTTAAACGTCAATAAAATGCAATTCACAATGCTATAAGCGTGTAGCCAAACATAGTAGAAAGGGGTAGTCAGTCGTATGTGGGAGCTTTAAGTTTTTAGAAGTAAATAATAATTGTTAAATAAAAATAGCAAATAAATTCTCTTAGCCAACAATACTTGTATGTATAATTTTAGAATAAATATGCATCTGTTATGTATATGTTACCATAATATAATACATGCAATATGCCGTTAAAAAGTTTTAAAAAATTTATCGCCTTGTCGCTTTTGATGACATATATACCGTATTCGCTCCCAAATGGGAGATACCATATGGATCTACACAGTGTGAAGATATCCACTCGAAAATTTGAGTACTTATATGGATGTACGCAATGTGAAAGACGCCTTGGGAGGCTTTTTTTCACGTGATTTTTTTATCAGGCAATTACTAAACCCAATAGGCATCCAGTTCTGCATTTTTAGATTTTTTAAATCCGACAGATGGGGAATCAAGAGAGCATTCTCCGGATTTCTAGACGCGCACGCTACCAACTATGCTACCGGATACACAGATATGTACAAGCATATATAAGCATTGGTTATTGAAAAAATAATTTCCATAAAAATAAACGATCATCTATTTTGTCTGTACATCAAAATCAGTATGCAAGTTGACTATATCTGTAAATAATAAAACACAATCAATAGGGATTTTTTTTTACATTTTACACAAATATTATTACTTGTTTCTTTAATATTGTATGTGATTAAAAACTTAATACAACAATAACAGTTGGTACACGTGTTTGAATATATTATATTGTAACATGAGTCATGAGTGAGTGAACTTAGATAATGTTAGATAAATCCGCAATTGCGTCATTAATACTTGAACAAGTTTTAACGGAATAAACCAATTAATATTGACAATGACATTAATGAAGAGAACGAGCCATTCCGGAAACTCTCGATTTCAACATTGGTAGATCATCGAGTATCTCAGGGTCTATGTTGATGATATGTATTACTGCTACATACTAAATACTACGTTAAGGTTGATATACATGATCCATCCACCCAGGTTGCGATACATAATCATTATTTATAAATAGCCGCAAGTATGCACGTTGTAAAATATTATAAGATTATTGAAGGTGGTTCAAAATAAAATTGTTAATGACTAAAACATTATTTTAATTTATAAACGTATCGCGTATTTTTCGCAGTTACGAATATAATAAAATGCGGCCGGACTATCGCACAAATCGACAGTAAAACCAGTTGTAGAAAATCTTCTAATTTCAATTATCTATAGAAAAAATTAAGTCGATTTTGATGGAGAGTTACTCTATTGTAACACTATGCAATTTTTACTTGTTATATTTGTATCGCGTAACGCATTTCACTTGTTAAAACCGTAAATATTATTATTGAAACAAGTCAATATTGCTAAAAAAAGTTATTTCCTATTACTGAGATTTCTGTAATGGGGCTTATAGTTTAAAAAAAAGCTTGTAGAAGTTTTACTCAATTTGAAAGTACGGCTGGTGTTATTCATACAGTTTATCTCAAATTTATATTCACCAAAGTATCTAGATCATAGAACTGGGACGAATATGAAAAAATAACGTAAAAGATTGTTTTTCATGAGAAATAATTGTCAACCAATTCCTAATTCATCCGGCAACAATATATTGCACATTAATTATATATTAATATATGGATAAAATTACTTTAATGACACAACTTAAAACTGAAATACAATGCGATAATAATAAATTGTTAACTGTTGCAGACAGCTAGAAATCAAATGTATATATTTTGCAATTTGAAAGCTTTCTGATTAAGGGATGAATCAACTGCAAATTTCTTGATAAAACAAATTTAAACAAATACGTGATTAAATCTTGTAGACGACACATAATCATGACAATCATTTTAAAAATATAATAAAAAAAATCTTTCTAATTATTTCGTCTTATTATCAACGTGTACACATTGAACCACCTCCAAGCCTATGTAATAATATGATTGGCAAAGCGTATATCATTATGATGCATAAATTATATTATCTGCTTATACTTACTAGTTTCATTCATAAAAGTTGTTAAGTGCGTAACTATTACATACATAACTATGTTCATAAAATAGAGCAGACCCAACCAGTCTCTATGAACCTAAAAGATATTTCAATATGCAAGAGTAATAAATGATCGAATACCTGTACGTATAACGCAAGTCTTATGTTATGTTGGTTTTCTTATAATGTTATTAATATAAATGATTATAATTTAACAGTGGCTGTCAACTCAATACTCACCATCGACCTATTTAATAATTTTGAACAGTGAAAATTTTGTTTTAAAAAAAATTTAATTGTAAAAATTTTACTAAAAAAATACAGTTTTAACAACTTTGCGGCAGTGAAACTATTCATCTAAAGACAATAAAAAAGAGCACCAAAGTAAAATAATTTTTAAACATAATACAATGATTATTCATTGTATAATATAATTGTCTCCCCGGTAGCGTAGTTGGTAGCGGGCGCGCCTACCAATCCGGGAATGCGGGTTTGAATCCCCATCTGTCGGGTTTTTAAAATCCAAAAAAATCGGATTAAATGCCCATTGGGTTGAACAACTATCTGACAAGCAATTCTCGTGAAAAGTAATCTGTCAAGACGTCTTTACATTGCGAAGATCCATACACTCTACTTTCGGAGTGGATTCTTCACTCTGTGTGCTTCACTTTGGGAGCGAACATAGTATTAAGAAATACAGTTGTATCAACTTTACGGCTGTGAAACTATTTATCGAAAGACAATAAGAAGAGCACTACAGGATGTGGATCCCGATGGGTTAAACATTTTACTGGCAACCAAATATCAATCTTTGAAACTAAGTCTTCACAATTTAGAGGTCCATACTATATAATTCATTCCTGGAGTGGTCCTTCTTTACAATGTTGGGATTTATATGATTCACTTTCGGAGTGCAAAAATATTTAACGTAATTTTGAATAGTTTGAAATGATGTCATTATTGAAATAGATTTGCAGTAGTTAAGTTTGTTGAATAAACTTTTCTAAAGGCTTACATATCAGTTCGGTGCTGCAAAACTTTAACCGCAGAGTTATGTGGTAAAAACACACTTCACATTATCAATTTTCAATTCATTCCGCGACCGCGTTTACCCACTTACTACCTATCTACCCCAGCTTCCTCTTTTCCGTCAAACTGTGAATGGTTTCAAAGAGGAATGGTTTCGAAATGGAAAAGGTTGACTGGAAGAGTAAACGCTATTTTCACATCGATTGGATTACATCGCTAACCGTGTATATTTTTTAATATTTTATTTCACTTGCAAATAAACTCAAAGATAATTAATGTACGTACAATGATATTTTTCTTATATCTTACGAATTCAAATTCTTGTTAACAAATCAAATAGTATTATTGCAAATGAAATTAATATTGAGTCAAAAATACATTTATTAATAGTCAAGCAATGGTTTTACCATATTGTTGGTTACTAGTATTAATCTGTAATCCCCGATAGCGTAAAGATCAGCGCGCGTTCATAGAAATCTGGGAAATGCGAGTTTAATTCCCCATCTGTCCGTATTAAAAGAAATCCAAAAAATCAGGACTGTGTGCACTTTGAGTTAAGCAGTTGTCTGCCAAACAATTCTCGTGAAAAATGTTAAGACGTCTTCACATTGCGGAGATCTATATATATACCCCAATTTGAGAGCTAAAATGATATAAAAAAAATATTGATCTAGCCGAAGCTAAATGACTTGATATTACAAGAATAGGTAAAGGTAGACGGTATAACTTGCGTTGTTTGGATTAAGAGAGATGGTGTAGTAAATATAACTATATCATATCCACCATCTATTTAAACCTTTTTAGGCGTTTACCGTGGCTTAATAACTATAAAAATGCAATTAAGTATTGGGGGAACCTAATAGCATCTTTCCGTGAGTATAGATTGAGTATACTAAAACGTGCGTGATTAAACCTCATGAGTATACAGTAGCTCCTGCTAGAACGAGGCTATTATCTTATACTTCACTATGAGAGAGTCACAAGCAAAACTATCACAGCGATACCAATATAAAACTGGGCCGAAGTGGACAGCTGACAATTATGCCACACGAAGAAGAGTACAATCATATAACCTGTAATTACTATATCAAGTAGCAATCAATTTATTGATAATTCCACACGTTTAATTAGATAATTAATTGATAAAACAATACATTCGTCAGTTATTGATATTTTAATTAGGATGACATGCATATTTTTATCATAATTTAGCATTCAACTATCGTAATGAAGTGATAATCTTTTTACCCGACTGGGAACTCCGTTTCTATTTACACATACCTCCCTTCAAAAACCTCATCCCCCACGTCAGTAGACTGGGGCAGAGGGAGAGGTTTGGCGAACTGCGAAGTGTAGCACGCCAACCCTCTCGTATAGATATTCCGTTCTATCCGAACCTTTACAATAATGCAAGCCTGAAACCTGACAGGGTACATTGACTAGGACGAACAAATTTAAGTAAATTATTTATTATTATGGTCATACGTAATTTATCATATTGTTGTTTTTATTCACCAATAATATGTAGGTAAGTCTTGTTTTTGTCTAAACCAAGCTAAATTAAAAGCAAGATAGTTGACTAACTAAGGTCTTGAGAAGCTGCTCATGATATATTTATGACATTTAGAACGCCGCACGTTTGCGAACTCATGGTGTACGCTCGCATAACGGTTTTCGATACGTGGTAGGCAGTGGAAGGAAAAATAACTAAAGTAGATATTTTGTATTGGCAACTTAAAAATTATTGTGTGTTTCTATAAGTATCAAAACGGTGACGTGACTGAGAAGTGTATTTATTATTTTTAGAGATTCAAAGCTTTTTTCAAAAAAATTGAATAAAATTTGATAAAGATTAAAAACGCACTCTGGGTAATGTAACTATTTATTCCCAATGGTTACAAATGTATGAACGATTTCTCGACTTAAACAGTTTCCAGACGTAAGTTTATTTGTAATGCTTTTGGGATCACCCTCATTCAAATTTACCAAGTAATGTAAAATTTCTTATAAGTAAAACCCTCATTAAAAAAACGTATAAGTATCTAGTATTTATAGACTTCTTTAGCTTAAAATAATAATATCATTATATTCTCAACTAAGATTCGGATGTAACAATACTCAAAACTGCATAATTCATTAGTTCTAAGCAGGTTAGAGAGTGGATCGGTTGTTTGGGCCCCAAATCAGTTAAAATGGACACAATATATTTATTTATTTATTTTACTTAATACATGTTGTAATATCACAAATTATAA
>JAGVSQ010013910.1:0-10859 GCA_022683975.1 Rhyacophila evoluta
GATCCATATGCTCCACGTTGGGAGCGAACATGGTATAAAAAAAAAAAAAAATATTCTTAAATGCTCTTATTTTCCAACATGGTCATAACAAGAGTTAAAGAATTGTTTAATAAATTGATATTTTAAGTGTTTATATATATACGAGTATATGACTACTTTCAAGTGTTAACATTAAATGAGAATAAAATAACCAATTGAATTTGATAGTTTATAATAAATAATTATTATTTTATTAATATAATATCGAATGAATGTACACAAATACAAATTTAGATTATCGTTTAATAATCTTTACGGAATTTATTTATCATAGAGTTGCTTTAAAATATGCATAAACAGCTAATAATTATGACATATTATTTTTTTAAATTATTTAATACTTAATTTTAAATGTGAAAACATTTTTTAAATATTTTAAATGAGAGAATATAAAAATGTATTTCTTTGAACTCTTCATTTACGATATGACGTTATAATAATATACATGACATGTAACAAAAAGGTTTAAGTTGTTCAAAAAAACAACATACATATAACAAATTAAATATTGTATTACATACAGTGCTTTGTTTATAAAACTCTGGAAGCAGGGGGATAAGCTGGAACGCCGCATTGTCAAAGGTTTTGTATCCGAATTCCATGAGTGAAAAGAGAGTTTTTTAAATTCTACATGCCTAATGGATTACGTAATTAGTGATTCAATTTTAAGATGAAAACAATCTGTCAAAATATCATAAGTCTTCATATGTTAGAGATCTAAGAACTTTTTTCGAAGTGGTTATTATTAAAAAATAATTTAAAGGCATGCTTTTTGCGGGGGAAATGATATGACACTTTTTAAGTTTAAAAGTTTTGTGAATTAAGACATGTTCTACTAATGCTCGGAAAGCGTGAGTTCTGCTTATCTTTTTTACTATATAACATGTTAGAAAACCGTTAAGCAATTAGCATAGTAAATACTCGACGAAATCAAAAGATTTTGGCATACATAGGAAAAATCGATTGGTAAATCATAAAAAAAATTGGAAGGGCCCAATTATAGCCATATACACCGAATATAGAATAAAATAGATAGAAATAGAAGAAGAATTATGGTCATTTATTTATTTATATAAAGATAAAACATCTGCGAGTGTGTTCTGAGTAATTTGTGTAGTGAAAATTAGTATTTTAAAAATACCAGTTATAGAACTTTATAGGTATAACAACTTGCGGTCAATCCAGTGTTCATTATTCTTTCAAAGATAGATATCCTGTAAGGGCAAATCATGACTGATTTTTAAATAATGAGGATGTAAAAGTAAAATAAACTTAAGAGGCATTCAGGCGTATGTACAATTAACCCAAATCAATCACTTTGCAAATTATTTGTTGGCAGTACACGCCGGTGTAGTTCGTTTGTTAGCAAATATACTATATTTGGGCAGAAAAGATATCGATGCCTGACTAAGTAGGGAAAAGTTCGTATTACGTATTCAAGCCAACAACCGAATATATATTCGTTTTTAGATCCAATTATCGGAATATATATTTACAATCGTTTAAAAACGGCCTTCGATCGAAGTGTTTATGGCTGAAGTGAAGTGTTTTCGAATGAACACTTTTCATTCTAGTCAAAAAAAAAAAAGATCCGTTTTTTCTTTCCCCATTTGTACGCCGATTATAAATCTACACGATGCGTGTCATTGATAAAGAGTATCTGCATAAAGAAGATAAATTATTGGTAGTTGAAAAAATATAATATACTTATACAAATACTGTACATGTAATACAACGTCCATCCACTAAGTGAAGCATGTGGATCTCTACAGTGTGGAAATATCTACTCCAGAAATCAAGTATATAGATTGTCGCAGTGTAAAGACTTAGCGAGCTTAATTGATAGCATTAGCGTCAACGTCTCGCGATTTCGATTCCCACATCTGATTACCACAGCGAGTTCGACTCTCACATTTGCTTGATCAAAAAAAAATACAGGATTAGATGTCCGTTGAGTTGAGAAATTGTACGTCAAATAATATGAAAAATAATTTATGAAGACATGTTTTCATACAGCGGGAATCCATTTACTACACTTTCGGAGCGGACATAGTATACAAAAGGTAAAATAAGTATTATTTTGACATATATTATTCACGAGACTTATTTTCAAATGATTTTTCAACTCATTAGATTTCCAGTTCTGCATCTTATTAAAAGTATTAAAACTCCTGCAGCTATGAAATCCAAACAACAAACGTCCGTCTTCAAAGCATGCACATCTTGACCTTTCTGGCATATGGAGACAATTTAAATAATGTATATATTTGAAAGCTAAAAAGTTTAGAAAATTCAATTTCTGGAAGGAAGTAAATTACGAATAATAGTGTGAAAATAATGAACTTAAATCTTTAAGAGAAGTAAAATTTTAAGGTAGCGTGGAAACTCGTAGATCAATTTAAATAGGTCTGGCCTTTCAAACAATATTTTTTTTGTAATGATAAATTATCCATATTCACAATTTTTCGGATTATCCGTGAGTTTCAATTATCCAGGCGCCTCTTCGTCAGCATATTAGACCGAATAATTGAGAGTACACTGAACATGTATAAGCTTTTATTTGAATTTTAGATACATGAGATCGGACGCTTTCGTACGTCAGAAGCTTTTTTCGAAACTTTTACGTGGATGGAATAAATTTAATGAAACTGAAATACTATTAAGCACATTCTATTCTCTTCTTATAAATCATTGATTCTTTTTCATGTTCATCCGAGAAAAACTCTTGTATAATCGACACCTTTTGTTTTATTGTAATCATTCATGTTTTTAACTGATTTCTGATTTACTTAGATAAGGTTTACTGGACTAAAATGAAGAAATGAGAATATGAATTATTTGAATAAATGCGAGAATTTTTTGGTAAAATAACACGTAAAAAGTAAATAAACGTAAGAGACTAAAATATTAAATCACAATTGATATCTATTAACCCTTACCATACCGGACCCGGAAATGTCCATTTTTTCCGGGTCGCAATGTATTTAATATTATGCGATATTTGGTGATTACGTAACAAAACTTTAAATGAAAAGAATCAATCTTCATTAATGTGTAGTTGACAAGTAAATTCCGATATTATCGATCGCGAAAAAAACCGATAACAGCTTCCACACAACAAATTTTTTCCCCAATAGATTTTTTGGGTATAATGCCTAAGCATACTTTAAAGCAATCGGACTTACTGCTAAAAAGTATCCATTGAGAGTGTGTCAAGTATTCACAACATATAAAAAAGGAGAAACCTAATACCTTTGTGAAGAATGCAATTTGCCAATTCACAAAAGTTCTTGATGGCAATATTCCACATTAAAAATAAATGTCATCTTCTGTATAAAAAAAACTGTTTGTGTTTTCCAATATTTGTAAATATTTTCTATATGCACATTATTAGAACACTACAAAACGAAAGATTTATTTAAAGTCATGCTGGTATTTCAAAGGTTTTAATAAAACCAATCATAATTTATGACAAAAAGAAATATAATATTTTAAAAAAACATTAAATCTGAAGACAATTTGTAATTTTTTTATAATATATTTCTGTTCTAAATTATTTACAACTGGTAAACTTCCATATGTGATTCACATATGGATGATTGTGATATATGGAAGTTTACCAGTTTTAAATAATTTAGAATTTAAAATCAATTTCCATCAAGCACCATCAGTCGAAAATATTTATTATGTATTTCTGTATAATCAAATAATTAGCATGTAGCAAAAAAAATAGCATGCATGTCTGGCAATACGGGAAATACGAGTTGGATTCCCATAAATGCCGGATTCAAAAAAATTGAGATGCACATTGTATTGATAAGCAATTCTCATAAAAATAATCTGCCCAGACATGTCTTCACATTGCGGAGATTCATATACACCATATTTGAAGTGGATATATTTACATCCATATGCTCCACTTCCAGAGCAAATTATGACATTAATTAATTATGAATAATAAAATGGTTACGTCAATAATTGTAACATCATTTTTCATTAAAATTTTGTAATTTTCTTACTTGTTTTTCTCCCTTACTACCCACTGCGTCTCCACAAAATATAATACGGTCGTATACCGCGGCAAATCGAAAGTAAGATGGATATTTTTAATCATATTTTAAAACACATTCTTTCGCACAAGACTTTCTATAATAATAACACGGCGTATTCGGAATTCACCAAAAAGACCTAAAGTTTGTATGTTTTCAGGATCTCATAAACATTTCTATATTCTACGTATGGGAAAATTACGAACTAATAATGTTGTTTACCCATATTCAAAACTTACATGGAAGCTACAAAGCGTCCCTTCACATGAATTAACCTTCTTGTTAATATCCTGTCTATGGTTTTTAGTACTTTTTCGTCGCCACTTTACTGAAAATGTAACACATATTTAACAATACTTTTAGTAAAACATTCATTTGAACAAACTACTCTCATTAAGTTCTCATAAAAACATTTCAAGAAACAATTTTCTGTTTATCGTTGACCACAATTATTCCCTGTGTGAGGCATAAGCCCGATATTTTTAATTTCTTTATTTAACCCATTTTATATTTTCAACGACATAGTATATCGACTGCGCAATGAAAAAAGGACATAGCTCACACAGATTTTTTTACAGGAGGAACAAAACTATCTATTTAATTATTTAAAGCCAAAGTCAAAATACTGAATAGAAACCTTTTAGTGCACGAACGCTGAAACTGCTGTTATATTTATCTAATTTGATATTTAAGCTATTTTCGAAAAATCAAAAAAATATATACGATGTAAGACTTTTTTGTTGTTCGTAAATTTAAAAGGCCAACGTTTTTTCAAATTTAAAAGCTAAATTCATTTACTAATTCAGCATTAGGAGCCTATATTCTTTTGATAGATCGTATATTTAACTATATACATTGTGACTATCAAATCGAAGCTCTTTGTAGTGTTGTGTATTTTTTCTTTCCCATATTCGATATGGATCTCGACATTGTGAAGATGTCTATTTAATAAATAGAGGATATCGATTTCCGCTACGTAAAATAAGAAAGACATATTTGAATCCAAAAAAAGATCATTACCAGCTGTGAGATTTGAGTTTATTAAAAGATGATAATGAATTTTGAAAAATAGTTGATAACGATGAATTTAAATCTTTGGATAGCGAAAATTGCATAGCCAACATGTTTACAATACGTATTGTAATCTACGTAACTTAATATGGATTACTGATAAGTTTCACGACTGACTTAAAACCAATCCTCGTGAAACTGAGCGTTATATTAAGGTAAATAAATACATTTTAAATATTCGTACATCATATGAATGAAAATACCATAAAAATATTAATCAATAATTACAGTGTGTTTGCTAGAAGTGTTGTAAAAAATTTTCACTCAATCATTAACTGATTGACATCATAACAGCCTAACAATATATTTTCTCATTTAAATAGTGTAAATTTCAGAATATAGATTAGTAATTGAGGGTTTTCTATTAATTAGAATATCACTTAAACTTTTTTTGAATCTCCTTAAACATGTATACATCTTGTAAATTAAACTCTTTCGGTCGGCCCAAATTGAAATTTAAACTGTTTTAAATGTTTTTAAAATGCGGGACCGCATAAAAGCACCCATTAAGCTCTGCTCAAGAAATATTATTTTTATAATGGGGGACTGAGCTTTTGTATTTAATCTCTCCGGAACGGCCACAGATGGCGTCATTTATTTCTTAATCTCGAATTTAATAAGAAAGTCGACCCTACGGAGGAATATACCATCCGTTTTGGTTTATACCAATGGCGTTCACATATTTTATGTATGACATACAAGAAAAGAGGACACAGCAGTGTTAATTATATTCGTATATCATTAATACAAGTGTTTTAGTATTTTAAGAATATAAATAAAAATAGTGTTTATTTTAAGAGTTTTTTACGCTTAGTATTTTTGTCATTCTTTTCATTAAAGTTATTTTTCTTTTCAAACTATTTAGAAAGTTTAGTTTTTATCACAATAATAAGAAACAACAACTCTCAGTTTGATTATGAAACTTTTGCTTGATTAGTTTTTATCTTTGATCCATATTTTTAATGCGGATACTCAAAGAAGATGTGATGTGCTTCCCATATTTCTTCATATAAATAATTTAGAATCTGAAGTCGAAAGCATCGTACCTGTTGATGAAAGCTCTAAGCATAATAATTATCTCCACGTGTCATCTGATATCGAGAAGAAACTAATCTGTTCGTAATCTGTTAAAGTCATCTGATAACTCGCCCACTATATCAATTTTTCATTTCGACAACATTATACGTGTGTATTATTTGGCATAACGAATTTAAATTTTTTAAATTACTGAAGTTTTACGCATTCTTGCAAAAGCAAAATCATAATTGGCAGGCACTAGAGTTTGCGTAATTTTTATTCTAACCAAGCTTTTTTAATATCGAGCTTTATCGAGAATATGCCAGTAAGATTTAGCATTTTATTTAAACTAAGTAAATTATTCTTCGTATAAATTGCGTCCTAAAGACCAATCAGTCTGACAAATGATTAAACTGACTTATGAAGCTTTTTCATTGTACGCAATGTATTGGAACATTATCATAGAATGTTATTAGCATCCTACAATTTACCACATAAATTCTTATGAGGTTCTATCAGATCAGGTTGATATAGTTATGTGACACTTATTTTCAATCACAGTTGTTATACGTTAAATTTCGCATGATTTGCACGCCACTGATTTTAAAGTAAGCGCAAAACTTTAGGCGGTTTTCTGATTATGGTTTTATGATACTTCCCGAAAGTTTTATGAGACGCAGTGGAGATATTATTCCAGGTGTCAAGTCGTGACGTGTTTCAAACGTGATAAATCATCCACAACGCCATTCATTATCCCTTTCCGCCACTTTCACTGCACACTTTTAAGTGAATATCTACTTTCTTTCATTAAGGTAAGTGGGGTTGTTTCATTCAGAAGTTTATCTATAGTAATTAATAAAGATTAATACGATTTTTAATTTGCCCTTCCCGCGCCGGTCTATTTTCCTAAATAGAAACAACATTCTAAAAACATATAACGTGGGGCTTATTTTCAAAGTAAACTTATTTTTACACGCTAAAATTTTTAAGAAGAAGATTTTGAACAAGTATTTTTTATAAAGAAAAGCATAAATAATAAATAGCATATAAACCAGTAGAAAATATTAATTTCAAATTGACAATAATATTGACAAAAAATATTGACAGCAAAAATAAACATGCTAAGTATATGGTAATTTTATCGACTGTTGAAAGGATAAAGGACCAACTTACACAGAAAAAAATTACAGGAGGCACACAAAACGTTTAGTTGATGATTTTAATAAGTCCAAATAAGTCAAAATATTAAATAGGAATAGCCTTAAAGTCAATGAAAATTTAACCTAGTGTCTTTTTAACACAATACGATATTAATTTAATAGATTATTTAATAAAAACTAATTAAATTGATAAGGTGGAAACTTTTTTTCTGGTTGCTCATTCAGACCTAAAGCCCAAACTTATACACTAATTCAGCATTTTCAGGTTATATCCTTTTGATAGAACGTGTATTAAATTGTATACATTGTGATTATCAAAAAAATCTATTTTGAATAAATTAAGGGTTACATCCTTTTTCCTTTATATATTATAATCTCTATTTAATCAAATTCAGTTTGTCAATTTTACGTCGTAGCAGTATTTAACTCACGGTGCGGTTTTGCTAAAACATTCAAAACTTCATTGTGAAGTGAATGTCGGGTATTATCCAAGTAACTTCTAACTGCGGGGATGTATTCCTCATAAAGGTATTATTAATCATTCGATCAAACAATTTACAAACAAGAGATGTTAAACAATTAACTCACTCACAGCAGACAAACTTTATATCACTGATAATATCTCTGCTATGAGATATCACTATAAAAGATATAAAGTGTCGTAAAATTAAAATGTAAATTTATATAAGGTAAAAATTTAACCTTAAAATTACTTAAAATTTTAAATTTCATACATTAATTTTGATCAGTTTTTCTTCGTATTCGACATTACCAAGATACAGACGGAATGAGTAACATAAATTAACTGTGTACTAATTTTAAATAGTTTTACATCTAAGTAATTTTTTATAGACCTCTACCAGTATTTATTAAGTATAATTGATTATTACAGGAATCTCCATATGTTATACCTTTTTTTTCGTGATTTTTTTTTTTTTTGAATAATATTTAGGGTCTAAATTTTAGACCAATTAGAAAATTCTGCAGAATCCGATGGTCATGAATCCATTGTTCATGTCTTAATAATCAAGAATAACAAAGACTTTTTTACCATCTCCACTATAAGAGGGAAGCATATAAATTTCAATTACGGTGAAAATTACCACTCTAATAAATATGAGTATATGGATTTCCGCATTGTGAAGATTTATCATATTTTAATTTTTTTTCATCACGAATCGTTGTCAGCTAATTCTTTAACATACCCGATTAAGCAGTCCTAGATATTCAGATTTTTTTAATCATGCAGCTGTAGGATTAAAACCTGTAACCTCCTGCTGTAATACACGTACACATTACTCTATAGTAATTTATATACTTATTCTATAGTATAGAATGCTAATACAGTTATTTATACGAGTGCCATTATAACATGTACATTAGTAAGAAAGAGAAAAATAGAGGGTGAACTACGTACATAGAGACAGAGACAACAGTCTGTAGACGTTTTTCGAGGTTATTAAAATTTAAATGCGGGTATGGTCACATAAAATATACGCTTTTGAATCACTCAAAATCACCAATTAGAGTCCCGTAGCTGCAAAAGAAAATGTTCTCCCCGGTAGCGTAGTTGACAGCGTGCGCGCCTAGCGATCCAAAGAATATGAATTCGATTCCCGATCTGGTTGAATTTTAATAATCTGAAAACGCAGGACTGGATGCCTATTGGGTTGAGGAATTGTCTAACAAACGATTCTTGTGAAAAATAATCTGTCAAGACGTCTTCACTTTGGGAACGAACATGGTATTAAAAAAAAAAGGATGTCAATACATTTAATGAGTTACAATATTCTAAGATATAATCATTCATGTAGCCGTATGTCTATTATTTAACTATGATGAAAATACGAATAATTTTAATTTTCATTACGACAAATAAATTTCAAAATTTAATTTATTTTGCAACTAACATTGTTTGAATGTTCAATTCCGTCGAACGAAACATTTACTTTAATCATACATCACGGCCTGGCACAATATTCAGACATACAGTCGTTAAATACATCGCGAAGATCGACGACATTTATTTGCTGTGGTTCAAAGTGACAGTTCAGTTTTCTCGTGCTTTCGGATCTTATATTAAGAAAACGTTTCCTTTGACGTGCTAAGCAAAAGACCCGAATTGCGTCGTTCGTTTAAGTGTTTCAATATTTTACAAATATCACTGGATGATAATAAAAAGCTTTTGACAAACCAATTCGTCGAATTCGATGTAAAACAATCAATTGTGACAGTTTATCTTAAAGAATGGGGTATACTTGGTGTACATTAATAGCTTTTTTTTATTATCTTTTCACGTTCATTCTATATGAATATTTTTTTATCAAAATTTTGAATTTCCGACATTTTCATTTACTTACTTCTGAACCACAAAACGCACGATTTGAAGCTCATTTTCAATCGTAAAAATAATTCATTATTTAATTTCTCATTACCTCTAAAAAATAATTAATAAAATGTATCGCTCATGTGAAAAGTCACAAGTGAATTTTTCTTGGTTATTTATCCATTATACTCACCAATAGAATGTTATTCTTTAATTAATTTTGTATTTCTTATTGAATAGTATTGAATTCAATTAAATTAATTTTATTCAACCTGTCATTATAAATCGATTTCAATAATTTGTCCACATACAATCTATTTAGTTTCTTGTTAAACAACAATGATGCAGTTAATAGTTGAAAGTAATGGGAGTTAAAAATAAAAATCAAAATAACATGCGAGAGTTTCACGTTGCTACTGTTTGTTGCTTGGGAGGAGTTTTTGTGACAGACATGCACATACCTATTTTCTATTTTATGATTCAGATTATTATTGCCTATTAGATTAATATCAACTGATAATAGGTATTTAAAATCAGCTGTTTTTAATATAGGTGTTGGATTTAATATCTTGTTGTAGAATAACAATGAAAAAATTTAATTTTTAATCAAATAAGTTGCTTAAATATATATCTTCTGCTTTATAGTATAGATATGGCGCTTACTGCAAAAACTTTGTTGAAGCATCCGTTTTTTATACAAAATTTACTTGAGTCTTTACGGTTCTAAGTTACACAATCAAATTTATCCGCTTTTCAAAGTATCGCATAAGCATAAACAAACAAATTAAATTGATCCCGTATCCCGTAAAGAAAAAAAGCTCGCAATATAAAAACATAAGTCCCCTTACAAATGTTTACATTTTCATAATAATACATTAATATATCGCGAAAGCTTTTTTGTATAGACAAGTGAGTACCCATAACCTCGTTTTGGCAAACTGAGGGAGAAACGCTGTTAAAAGTTTACGACTGTGCAAGGACCAACACTGCGCCATTTTATGGAAACATCTATCCTTTTTACTAGCACTAAATGTATTTTTAAGATTTATACTATACATATTTAAGAAACCCATGCACATTTACTCATTTTTTTATTTCAAATATTGTTGTACTTAATATTTTTTCTTTTATCGTTCGACAGCTCTTGCTTTCCCCTCCACCACCCGCCACGTCTCCACACCCGTTATGCGGGCGTAT
>JAGVSQ010013911.1:0-10859 GCA_022683975.1 Rhyacophila evoluta
TGCTCCTGGGACACTTCTGGCACTTATGAAGAGCGCCTCACGTTCGTTACGCCGCCACGGTATACGCCCGCATAATGGGTGTGGAGACGTGGCGGGTGGTGTAGGGGAAAGCAAGTAACGTATTCCGTTAACCAGTGTCATTTAATATTTCTTCAGTTTTCATTATGCTTTGTGCTATTTTACAAAGTATAAAAAGTTCGATCATAATTGGCACATTTTATGGTTTATATTTATATATCATGTGTTTCGCCATATTGATGAAGTAACTTCGATTATAAGCGATAAAATATCCGTGAAGAAGCGAAAGAACTAACATCGGAAAACGATTTGGGAAAAAATGTTTGATGGCTACGGTGCAGACAGATTCAGAATGGTTAGGACATTGTGGATTTCTGGTGAACAATGCAGATTAATGCTGGAGAAGAAGTAGCCGAAGAAAATGTTTTACAGTTGTTAGAGGTAGATGAAGATGAAGATGACTCAGAGCATAACTTAAAATGAAATAGCAGATGAAGTTATTGCCTTATAAATTTTACGACATTATCGTAATTATAGACAGTTTGTTATAAAAGAACAGCATACTTCGAAAGTGCAAAAAAAATTGATTTTTTTCTCGACTCTAATAATAATAATAAAGTTCATTCAGAAAATCGATTTTTATATAATAGACTTTCGGCTTTAACTAAAGCTCCTCGCCTGCATTAGTCTGTTATTTCGAGGTTCTACTGTGTTCGTAATATTTCCGCTATTGCAACATGAACAGTTAAAACTATTTACAAAAAATAACGAAAGAAATATACAAATAATGCTTATATTATCCGGTGCAATGCCAAAAAATAAGCAATGATGCAATCAAATAATTTACTGTTTGATTTGAAATTTTCTTATCTCTTTCGTATGCAATATCTTTAACTGCCGAATTTGTTTATTACATTGCAATTTGTATTTTTCGCAATGTGCAGCAAGATAAACCTTAAGCATTTCATAAACATTGGCAAACAACACGCGCAGGGTAAGGCCGCGTCCAGGCTGGGCCAAAAACAAGCGAACGAAGGCTTAAAACAGTACAAAATAAGCCTTCGTTCTCTTATTCATTGCTCAACCTGGACGCACCCTAAGATAGTAGACTGTAATGGACTAAAAATGACACACACGCTCAAAGTTCTTCGCAGACAATGCGCGTGCTGATAATATGGCGCGAGAGTTTCTCTTCAAGCATCCGCAGTAAGTTCGAATTATATATCGAGACAGGCAAGGAAAAATGACGTAACCCTTAGTTTGGTCAAAAGAGCCTTTTTCGATAATCACAATGTATACAATTTAATAACCGTTATATCAAACGTACGTAGGCTGCAGGTGACAAATTAGTATCTTAATTAAGCTTTTAAGTTTAAGAAAGACTTCCATCGCATCATTTTTATACGTATTTCTTTTTGAAATAACATATTGAATTAATATCAGATTGAGTAAATTAAGCACCAGTTAAGAGTCTTCACGCACTTCAAGCTCGTGTCTATTTAATTAATACGTTTTAGTGCCTCCCGTAAAATTTGTTCTTCGTGGGTTACGTCCTTTATCGTTTCCATCGTCGATATGGTTAGGTTAGATTAGTTAGTCCGATAAGAGTTTTGTAGACAAGGAGAAAATAACTAGAAACGTTTCTTATCATAAAAGCATTATTCCAAAGTGTGTCAGGAAATAACTAATAAATTAATTTATACATAAATGGAAAATATTGTCATATTCATCGCTAAAACTCACAATGAACAATGGCCTCTGTTGATTTCCACTATTGTTTGAGTTATAATCGAGCTAAATTTACGAATTCCCCAATTACATAAGGAAGAATCTAGTTTTGTATTTAATTGACACAGTTTCGAATTGTTTCCAATTCATTAGGGGCAGCGTGTGTTCAATCCACACATAATGATATAAAATCATCATTATGAACTTATTCGGACACGCAATCGAATTTTCCATAGAATGTATTACAAATTACATCTAAAGGGGCCTACACACGTTCAAGTTTGCATGCACAATCATTTGTGTGTGGCCATTATTTTTTTCCTTAAAATGGAACATTACTGATTTTAGGCAATTCTACATGTATTTGACATAAACTAAAGACCGGCCGTCTACCGACATAAATTAAAATAACAAATAAACCATTCATTGACATGGGGCGCTTCAATTATTATTATTGCTTGATATTTACATGCTCGATTTGACCAACAAAATGCACTATGTGCATGGAAAGTAATCGTTCATATTGTAAATCGAAATTAAAATACCAGTATCCACAATTTCACTATTTAAAAAATATTGGTAATAAAATATCAAACGATATGAAAATAATTTTAAACGTATTCAATCGATAATTAGTAATTCCAGCTAATGTTAGAAAGACTCGAGTCTGAACTGAATTCAGTCTTTTTTTTATTTAATCACTCTCCTTGTGAGGTACGTAAAACGGAAACAACGAAATAACAGTGCTATAATATCGTATTTTTTGGTCACCGTATTTTTACAATCGTTCATGCATACTTGTGCAAGTTTTCATGAGCGTAAATATCGGCTTCAGATACCTGATTTAGAACAATTTTTCTATAGATAAATCATTTTTAACAATTATACATCAAGCCCGGACATTTCAAAATATTTTTAATAGACGTATATAATTACGTAGATAATTATCTAAATATTTGACAAGCCATATAATCAGATAAACAAAATTTAACAATATTCAGAGCTAAATTTGTTTTAAATTGATGTTATTAGCGTCAATATACCATTCATTATAGCGGTGACTTATTTGAAATTTAATAATTCAAAATTAGACACGTCTGATTTAACTGATTAGAGTTGTATAAGCTAGATGTAAACCATGAAAAATGAATCTAATTACGCACATAAATGATATTATTTATAATAAATTCCCTGCGTATGAAACGATAGCCCTGTATATTGTCAATAAAAATGCATTTCCGAGGCGAACGAACTTCACAGCGAAACAAAAAGCAAAACGTTGTTTCAATCACTAAGTAATTGTAATATATTCAAATTCCCCGCGTTTCAGCTGAATAATGTATGAACATTAGATATTCAAGATCAATTACTAATTATGCGTAGCGATGACAGTGTTCATGGGCGCTGGCATAATTAAAATTATTACGATGTTAAGAATATAATGCAATTATTTCACAATATAAACCGACAATTTAAATAACATCTTCAGACCGTAAAAACATAGGATTACTCATATGGCACGAAATGCAAATCGATACAAGAAATATGTTACTAGCTACACTAGTAACAATATGTATTCTCATTAATTCCCGGCAGATGCCCAAATAACTAATTGTCGAATCGATTATTGGACTCTCTTGGGACATCGCGCACGTGACCGAGCCTGGTCCAAATTCACGCAGCGTCGTGCTTTTCGGTGGGCTGCGAAATTCTGGTATAATTGGAAGGTATTCGTCTGCCATGCGGTGATCATATGCTTCGGTTGAAGACCTTGTTCTCGTTGTCGTCGACTGATTCGCGTACCACAATTTACTACTCAAACAAAATAATTAATGTCAACAACATTGACCGTGAAGACGATATCAGAATAAGGATATATGGAATCAATGCGACATTTTTACAACGTTATCTACAGATATGATAAGATAATAAAAATATAATTCACACAAAATTCGATTTCATTCTCAGAACAAATCCGACAAATTACTTCACATAGTTAATTTTAAAAGATAACAAAAAAGAGCGATGAGTAGATTGACATGATTTCTGTCATGTTACCCTTGGTTCAGTGTAGTGGCGTCGAGTGTTGATGACCAGTTTTTGGTTCTATGTGAAAGAATCTTCACAATATTCTCTCCAAAACGTAAAAATCTAGTAAATCAATAAATTGGCGATTGCGTTATTATTTCCGCACTGTTCTAGAAATAAAAGCTCTCATTTAATCAGTCAGTTAACACATTCCATGCGAGTTTACAAAATACTACGCGTGAAATAAGTATAAATATAACTAATATCTAAACAAAGTGAGTCAAAATAACCTTTTAGTATAAAGAAAGATTCCTCATTGAATTTGGACGTTAATTTGAGGATTATTATTGATTAATTAGCGATAAATATTTCCCGGTAGCGTAAAGGTTGGCGTGCGCGCCTCGCAATCAGTCGGCTTAAAGAAAATACAAAAATGCAGGTCTGGATACCCATTGCGTTAAGCAATTGTCTGACAAATAATCTATCAAGACATGTCTTCACATTGCAATGAGCCATATACTCCACTTTCACAGTGAATATCTTCACACTGTGTAGATTCATATGCTCCATGGACATTGTATAAAAATATTACTAATTATTTGGCAAATATAGTGAAGCACACAGCATGCATTTAAGCTTACTCACTAATCGATCGTTGGTTCGACTTCCAATTCTAAATTTCACCAATTATTTTTGTTACGTTTACACACGCGTGGATGCAAGATGGTTTGATTGTTTTACTTAGCAAAGGTGCGTTTGTCTTTATGTATTTTTTATCAATTCTAAGTCAGGCATACTTATTTAACCTGAGCTCTTTAACGCAAAAATACAACCGCTTTGCGAACTACGGGCATTTCAATTAGAAAGAGATCATTTATATTGAGATATATAATTGATAAATGAGTTTTAACCAAATACAATTCAACATAAATTATGACACTTCTTGTGAACTCGAATGTCTATGTAATTATGGTATCGATAACTTCTTTAATAATATAAATATATACTTAATTCCCGATACATAATAAATTTATCACTACATATTAGAAATAGTATTATGTGAGTGTATGATAAAACCTGATAATGACGGTGTAAACATTGAGAAATATTATGAAACTGATAAGATCAAATTTGACGTTGTAACAACCAATGCGAAACGACATAATTATCGATAAATATTGCAATTAAGACTAAAATGAAATAACAAGATACTTTGAATTATGAATTAAAGAAATACTATAAATATTCGGACATCGTCTTTTGCAAATGACTTCTCAATGTGTAATAAAAACTGGAATGTTATACAACAAACTCCGTTTTATCCACGGATGGTAAATAATCGAGTTAATATTACATTATTATCATATCATATTTCGAAGCTGTGCCCACTTAAATATATCATAAAATTTAAAGGAGATTAATATTTACTGAAGACTTCGATCCAATTGTTAAACTAAATTAGTAATAATTATTAATACGGCTTGATTCATAATTAAAATAAAATGTACTGAGTTCGATTATTCAATAGATTAAATGACTGCTACTCGTTACAAAAAAATGAATTTAAGAATTATATTTTATTCCGAGATACCGTAAATCAGAAAGCACTATCAATATTATATGTCTACATGTGTTATTATTTTTCGTAAACCTATACATATTATATTTTCTCTCATATTTGAATGTGTAACAAATAGATAAAATACATTTGAATATTTTCTTTCTTAACACCCTGTTACTAATACATAAATTACGGTGTTAAAAATATTGGAACGGACTGTACATATCACGAGTATTTTAGAGTAAAAGAACATTTAATATTTTCAGTAACAAAATCTAAATTATAACATTCGGTCGGATGCAGAGTATGCATTCGCTGCATTGTATTGTTACGAGGATGTGTTTGAAGACGGTTGGTAGTCCTAGATGATAAATGCCCCGATGAATATGTGAATAACACTTAATTATTTATAAAAGACGCATTTTTTTAAATTCTCACGTTTTTTACTTATGGTAACAATGCATTTTTACGTAAACAAACGAACAAATTTTTCGTTAGTGCGTCATCGTTACAGATGAATTTATTTCTTGCAATTTCATCACTGCCGTAAATATTAGTCACATTCGTGTTTAAACATGCCATTCGAAAGTAAAAACAAAAATTTCATATCGATATTTTTGCAAATTATGGAGGTATTTCATAACTCATTATCAATAATGATGAAAATAATTTGAATGTTTTAAAATATCGTCGTATTTATACTGTTATCGTTGAAACTCATGTTTGTTTTACAGTTTCTGATAATAATATTATCATACGTGTCTGTCTGTTTACACTTACGAGAAGACATGAACCCAAAACTATTTACTTGATATTTATTTTACCTAGAGGTGGAATGAATCCATTAGTCTTTTCAAAAACATAATAACACGAACGACGTATATGTATCAAATAATTTTACTCATAACTTCTGGTGCAATAAGACATTGAAGAAGTCGTGTTTTATAGTAACTGTTAAATTGTGACACAAATCCACGTTTGACAGTTAGCTAAACAAATAGGGAAGATGGCAGTTGGTCGAGATTAAAAATAAGACACGTTCTATATTTAAATCATATTAGGTTACGTTCACTTTTTTTCGATCAAAAAATAAAACAGGTTATTAAAATGAATATTTAAAACATATACTTTAAAAAGTGCATCCATAAATGCCCCCGTTATCCGTAGACTGGATTGTATTTTTCTTAGATTTTATGCAACATTTGCGCAACGGTGAAAGGATACCAACTGGCGTCAATATCACGGCAGGTTTAAGATTTACGAAATAGCTTTGATTGATAGATAGATATTAATAAACATTTGAATTAGAGATATGAAAACGTAATATCTTTGATCATTTCGGTAACGTGTTGCTTCAAACATAAATAAAATGAGGCCTCGAAAACAGCGGATAGGTAGAAAGATGTTGTACTCACAGAACAATAACAATCCAACGGTTCATAACACAAAAACATAATGAAAGCACACAAGCACTTGAAACACACTGACTATCCGAAATAACAAAGCGCATTAAAGTATTCGTTAGAATATCACAATTTAGTCAACACACTTCCCGTACGTCAACTCGAGAAACGAGGCGAGAACCCAAACATTTCACGAACAGCTGCTGGGAAATACTACAGTGGAGTTGCCAACACAACGGGCGAAATAAAAATGGCAGAAATTTGTTTTACCTGGCGGTTATAAGATAATAATAAAAACATTTAAAGTCTGTTGCAGAGATGTCGCCAAGCCAAAGACTAAAAGATTAATTAAATAAAAAAATAATAATATAAAATATAATATATATAATAAAATAATGTTTCCGTATATATTTTTTTTAATTTAAGACACTATAAAATTAACTCTTATTTCTTTTATAATAGAATGATTTACCATCTAGAAAATTATATCAGATAACAAGAGATGACACTTCGCAAAGTAGAAATCTATATTAATCCGAATGGATAAACAATAGATAGATGAAACAACTTACTAACTCCATTACATATGTTTGGGATTTACAAATGTATTCGAAAAATACCAAAATAATGCTTCTTAAATTAAGTATGCCTTTATTTGTACAGTGGGTACTGCATTTTGCGACATCAAGTTATGGTGCATATAAAAGACAAGAAAAAAAATCAAATAGATATTATATATAGCCATGGATTTGCAAATACATACATACCTATATAAGCTTTCATGTTTTTTTTACTGTTCATAACTCACACAGTCATCTCAATAGAGTTATGAGCAATTGCTACGTAATAGTTTTCATTATTTGCTAATAAATATAATTAAAAGATGTTTTCATAATATTTTGAAATAGGAGATTTTTAGAGTAAGCAAACGATTATTTAAAATCTATATTATATTGTGGATCATAGATTCCTTAAGTTTGCTGTACTGCCCGCTGTAGCCGCTGAAGTTTCTAAAAGGCAACAGTAGGATCAAAAGCACTTAATTCAGGTATTTAGTGGGCGCCGGCTCTTTATGGAAAAAAATAATAATTATATTACACGACCTTTGATTGGGAACCTATGATATATATATTTACAGCAAGTGTTGGCAGCACGTTGAAAAGTGTCCATAATAAAATAATAATTAAATAGGATAACGTCAGTTGAAACTTTCGTTCAGCAATGTATCGACACTGGCTAATTGTAATTTCTAAATCTTCTCCGAACATTCCGTTGTATGTAGATACTTAAACCTAAATACTTTAGTCGGATCGGTGCAAGATTTCCGCCAAACTTTTGCAAAATATGTATGAAGAAAGTAATAGGGTTGCCCTAAAAAATAATATTTGAGATGACTTCCTGACATTGTTATTTTAGAATGAGCTCGACTCTAAAATAATAAAATTCGACCGTAGCCTTATTCGAATAATAATTGATTTTATGAACACGAGGCAAGATATTTCGCGAATTTGCAACGTGGCACTCAATTCATAATTGGATGTAGTTAAGCAAAAGACATCCAAGCCACATTTTGAATTTTTTTATTTCGTTACATATAATGCTTAGAAAACATCAAAAAATTTAGACATCAATCCAATACTTTACAATACAAAGACACCCAAACAAAAATATAAGCCCAGAAGACGAAATCATTGTTTTTTTATAACTCGTATATGAATAATTAAATACATATATACAAAAGAATATCTACAAAACGTCAATGTGGCTTAAGCGTCTACGGCTTTAATATTTAAATATAAGATTACTAAATTACAAATAAATTTTAAACCATATCTATTCTAACTTTTAATATTCTAACTATCATAACTCTATTTTCAAATATTTTTTCAATAGATGTAGTTATTGATTATTGTTATGTATTGTGCCCTTATATCGTTTTATTTATAAACAAAAAAGACACTAAATATAACCAATGTTTAGGTTTATGAATAAATACTTATAAAATATTAATAAAAATTAAAGTTCAAAACGATCAAAATTTTTACTAACCAAAGATGTTCAATCCCCAAAACATTTAATATATTTAAAAGTAGTACGTTTTTAATCATATAGTAACCAGGAAAGATGTAGGATATGACATGTCAGTATATAAATATCATATTACAGTCTAAATAATATAAAAATTATAGTAACTGTCAATTTGTTTCTTTAAAATTTAAACCGCGTTTTTCTCTGATTTGTTACTATCTAACTTGGACGTCTTCTGTCCAATCCAATTTATCTAGCAGATTTTGCATATTTTTTGTTCAGTTCGATTGTTTGTGGCTTGGGCGTCTTCTGCTTAACTGCACATCCAATGAGTATTCTGACACGAGAATACGATGTATTTTTAATGTCAGATACTCAATTAAAATGACACTTGTTGCCTATTGAGATTTTGTGTATTACTGATTGGTTAATATGAATTGTTGCTGATGCAGCTATTAAGTTGCATGAATGTATCTGATTAAATAACTCCATGAAAATCGATAGACAACATCTTAAGATAGTGAATTCTCAAGATGAGTTTACTATTGAGCCGCTTGATTCACGAAATACATCAATACAGAATAACAAGGCAACGCATTAGCAAACGCAAAATAAAACTACAAGCAAAACCACGAAAACAGAGATGCAAAATAGCTATAAATATGTGATTGAGCAAGTGTTGTGATTGATGCGTTGCCGAACTTGCGCACTTGTTCACTCACCTATTTATAGTTATTTTGCATCTCTGTCACGGTCGCCTTGACGCGGACGCTCAGCTATCCCCACCGCGGCCTTAAACAATTCTGAGAGGAATGACACATGTTATTAGAAGCTTTTATACATCAGTGAATTGGTGCAGGCTGATAATAATGATAACATTTATAATGTTTAATGAAAAATTCGCCATAGGGTATGTGCTGTAGGGCTAATATTTAAAAAAATGATGACCTTGATGATATTGAATATTTTCAAGGTCATTCAGTTCCCTATATTGAGTCTCATACTATATATACACACAAAATCAAACACAGAAAAATGTAGGAATAATAATTGTGTTAAAATATATTACAAAAGAACTTGTCTATATCATCATATCTATTAAAAAATATATTGATGGGGAGACATAGATAAAAGTTTTTTGGAAAAGCGTAGTAACAAGAAGTTTGGAAACCGCTGTCACATTGGATAGATCAGACGCGAGATTATTGACTGGTCTAAAATCATTGAATAAAGGTTTTTTGTACCTCCTGTAAAATTCATTCTGTGCGGGTTATGTCCTTTTGTCTTACTAGAGTTGATATAATAATGTTTTATGGATTCAAAGAAAACATTATACCTAATATAAGCTTTATTCGATCACAATATTGCTCTATATGTATGTATAATATTTTTTTATTTATAAATAATATATAAAATCATAAATGCATGTTAAGTTTACGTAAAATACCGGCCAAATAATGAAACAAGCGTCGCATCTTTTCGCTGTATCCCGACCGCGTGCGCGCCCCTGTTTGTAAACCTCATTTCAAGGCCAGGGTCGCTGCCATCCCCGCCCATAGTGTTGAGGCATGCCGACGCTCCCGCCCTTGTATAATGCCGCCCAAACTTTTAGTTCAAATCGTTCCTCCGCGCGATAAACTCATCCATCCTCTCTCATAGTGCCGCCTAAAGTTAGTTTTTGCCCGAAATAACAACCCACGTACTTATTATTTATATAAATATTCAAAAAAACAACACAACGCGAGTCAAATATATTGCTAATCAATTAATAATAAATACTCATTTTTATGTTTTTTTAATTAATTAATTCAACTACAATAAAAGTATTATAATATACTCAATGAAAACAAAAAATTATCTCTGATGTATTAAATCATCTTCGATATTATTTTTTTCAATACTTTCAGTCATTCTTAACCATTGTGTTGTGTGTAAAGTGTGTTCGGTGTGTCACGAAAAATATATTTTCTAATTACTCATTTATTTCGTATATTAAAGTCTGTACATACATTAATCTTGATGAGTTTTAAAATTTTTACATCTAAATAATTAATATTTTCGACTGATGGTGCTTGATGGAAATTGATTTTAAA
>JAGVSQ010013914.1:0-10858 GCA_022683975.1 Rhyacophila evoluta
CCTTGTACATAACAAGCAGGGTAACAGAATCCGACACCCATAGTAAAAAAAAAACATATCGATGGTTTGATTTGAATACACCGTATCTGATTTATATGAAAAAAATGAATATTTGACACAAAAAATATGGAACATTGGCTGTGAAATTGTCGTATTTGGAGTTATTTAAAAAAACAAGATACGGGCTTAATAGTAATTTTCGATATCTGAGAATGGCAGCATGTTGTGCGTATGTCAGTTTAAAAATATCTTTCCCACTGAATGTCTTGAGTTTTACGACAATTTGCCCCAAAATTAATATCCATTTAAAACTTAGAAGAAGAAAATGCACAATATACATTAACAAAAATATTCAGATTTTTCGCTTCCTATAAAATTAGCTTACGGGATTACGGGATATTAGCATTTTGTATATCATGTTCGCCGCGAAAGTGGAGCATAAGGATCTATACTGTGTGAAGATATCCACTCCGAAAGAGAGTATATAGATTTCCGTAATACGGAGACGTCTTGACAGATAATTTTTCACGATAATTGTTTGTACCCGAGATATTAGGATGAGGCCATCGAAATTAATATCTGCATCATTTTATATACTTTCTATAAAAGTTTATTTAAACTAATATATGTACAGAAAAGCATTAGAATGCCACAATCGAATTGATTTGATATTCCTCGATGTTTCTTCAGTGAACAGTGCCGTTCGATTATTGCTTTTAACGCCATCAAATTACCGAACTCGGTCGATTTGTGAACTGGCAAATAATCGTGGCAACAGAACACTTTTTATCTGCCTTCATACTACTGCCCTCATATAACTGCTATAAACCAAGTATTTAATCACGATGGATTCTTGGTAATTCTAAAGTGGCCGCAACATTCACAACCGACAAAACGGTATTTGTATTATTTGGTGTGCAGTTTCATTCTCAAACAATACCGCCATCTTTCGTAGCCTAATGTGTATCTATTTTCATTCTGATAAGATCGGTAAGCGAGACAGAACTGGTATAATTATAATATTGTATCCACTAAAAACAGTATTCAGCGACCTGAACCTATATGAATGACTAAACACGGCGGAGACATAACCAGTATTCATAATATACTCATTATATTCAATAATTTGTAAGTGCTTGTCAAAAAACTTTGGCCTTTCTAATAACAATAAAAAAAACCTGCAAAACACGTTATGTTTGATAACAAAATACTAGTCAGTAACCAAATGCAATTATGTAGGTAAACTGTAGACCGGGACAGGCATCAAGAACATGTGAACCGCGGACGAATAAAATTGTGTCACGACTTTTCGGCAAATAAAAATCCATTAGTAACTTGAACGTTTGTAACGAGAATATCATATCCTAAACATTATTACATTGTGATAGATTTATAATAATAATAATAATAATATGATAAATTAGATAGTTTTATTTCGCAATTTATGTTATATATCTGCTTTATTTATTAGAGTATACCTCGCAGGCGCTACGTACCTAATCCATTTTTCATTCGTCATATAATCAGTCTAATAATCTACCACCGGCAGGATAATATCCTGCCATATCATGTGTACCTGTCCAACGGTATGTGGATACCGGATAGCTATCACCGCCAAAGCAATCATCTACATCTAAATCCAAATCTAAGATATTATAATTAAATCTAAATATTGTAAAAAAAATAATAATCATTCACGTGTAAGTCTAATATATTATATAGGTTCACATGCGTGTAAGCACAAGCAGTTGTGAAAAATAGTTAATACCAAACGAAGCAATATCGATGTTTGTGATGGCACATGGCAGGTTGCAGATTTGACGTTTCCATCCACTGCGTTAAGATAATATCTTTATATTGATATTATATTATAATCTAATTCAGCCATTCGTAATATTATGTCAAAAGATCCTTGGCGTAAATATAGCCAGGTTTCTGTTTATTCTGTTTCACCTAGAACTAAAAAAGTGACTGTATCACTGAAGTATTAAATATCATTACAATGTCATATAATCTAAAGCTATATTTGCACTGCTGTGAAATTTCAATTTTGTCACATTGGATGTTTCGATAAATTTCAAATTTCAAATTTCGAGAAAATAAAAAAATCTTAATTCGGAATTCAAAAACAAATGCGAATTACGTTTTTCAATCCCTATCGTACATGCACATACGAATCTATGGTCTACGGTCTACTAATTCATACAATTCAGCAGGTTCAGCGATTCTTCTTCTACGTGCTATATATAAACTTATATAAACGCTATATCTTAAGATGGTACTTGACCAAGAACTGTTAAATCTAACACATTTTAAAGATCACTAATCAATTCAACACATTTGTTATAATTGAAATGTAAAATTTCCTGAAGCGGGAATATGGTATTTTAACAGGTGGTATGGCCGATAAAATAACAGAATTATAGGATTTCTATTAGAGATAAGATGCCATTAATGTCGTTACTTATCTAGTGATAAGATAATCGATCACTCTGGTCCAAAGAAATATGCGCAAATAACATCGTAATTTGCAGGCGCGGAAAGCTGGCTAGATTAGGAAAAATTCACAGAAAAGATACTGCACTATCTAAACAATTAAACTCAACCGAATATTATAATGGAACGCATTAAATCGGCGAGTTATCGTATTATACATAATCAGGCGCTCGATAAATATATAAAAACATATGTAAACAAACTTTCAGTGGTGTTACCTGCGGCATTATTTCACTACATATTACACCACACAAAATAATTGAGGGAGATTCTTTCATTCATCATAATATTGGTGACCTAGCCCTGCGTATATTCATTCGAGGTTTTCTTCCCTATAAAAAAAATCGACTGGAAAAGAAAAAGGACGTAGCCCTCCGTTTTTTTCGAAAATAAAAATATGTTTAGACGTTCTATTAAAAGGGCGTAAGTTGCAAACGCCGAATTAGTATCTAAATTTAGCTTTTAATATTCTATAATATTTGCGACCAGGAAAAAGGACTTCCACCACACCAATTTAACTTTTAAATGCATTATTAAATTAATATCGCATTGGGTAAATAAAACACCAGTTTTAGTCTTCAAGCAATTCAATGTTGTGCCTATTTAATATTCTGACATACCTAAAATCATTAATTAGAATTTTTTTCGTTTGTACGGTCGATATTATGACATATTATGACATATTTCATTTTAATAGAGTGGATGACCGATATTGAGTTTCGTAAACAGCGTATGAATGCCAACAGAGATAATGATAAAATAGTACTCCCTCCCAATAAACATGTTTTGTTTATTTTCTGTGGTGAGATGATGATAAGAAACAGTCAATCATGCACAACTGCAAGTGCAGTTTACATTGGATGAGAGTGACCTCTGCGGAAGACAACTACCTGCGTCACCATCACCTAAGGAAAATAAGCGGCAATTTTTCGGGTCAGGCAGGCCAACGAATCCACGAGTGTCTTCTGCTTAATCCAAATAACGTTATCATTTATACTCGCACACATGTTATATTATACAAAACAAGTAATTATGAATTCTCACTTGAAGCTGCTATAATTGTTCCAATATTTATTATTTTGACGGTCCAGAAACTTATGTGTAGTGACAGAACAGCGTAATATGGAAAGGTGTATACTAGCAATGATGTGCAAAGACGGTAGACGAATACTTGGATGAAGGGGAAACAACAATGCTATTTAAGTATGAATATATCCGCGAAGTATTCTGAAATGAATTGAGAATGTATATAATAAGAATAAAAATAATAAGGTATACGTATCTCCATGAACAATCGCAACAGGATTATAGGTCAATCTGCGAGACACACAGCGATGTGCACGCCGGCACGCGAGCCGCCACATAAAATTTCGTAATACGCAAAACGACTGAACGTGATAATATTCAAACTGGCGATAAAGTAAAACTCAACACTCGAAGCTCGCAGAAAAAAAAATATCTTCGCTAACGTCATTTTTACGAGAAATTATACGTTATCAAAATACCGAAAAGAATCAAGTTAAAAACGGAACAATTGGGCACATGTATTGAATTATTCCTTTGAAAGTTTTTGAATGTAGCTTATATGAACTACTGTCAATGTGACCCTGGCGAGGCTTTATATCGATGGTTTTAACTCTATTTTTGATAATTTTACAGGAAAGTGTAAAAACTCATCATGTTGATTTAAAAAAACGCATTTTAAACGATTTATTTGTAAATCTACTTACGAACGACATATTTTTGATAATTCTGTATACAGAATAACAAATATATTTAATTTGCAGTGTATGTGCAAACATCAAACCTGAGTGATCTATTTTCAACTCAAATCAGTTTTTTTTGCGAGCACACGCAGTGTGTTAATATTACTCGTGGTCTCAATATTGCCAAAAAAATAAATACATCAGATACAATAATTTGCAAATAGTCTTAATAGTGGGACAATTCTATTCTCAAAATAAATATTGAAATAATTAAGAGACGCCTTATTCTTTTAAGGCTCTTGTACACTGGACGCGATTAATCGCCGCGAACCGTGATTTAGCTGTATACGTCATCCCATCGCATACAGGCGACCAATCGCAGCGAGCCAGCCGTGATGCGATTGATCGCCTGTATGTGGAGGGATGACGTATACAACCAGATAGCTGCTCGTCGCGACAGATCGCGTTCGGTGTGCCAAACCCTTTAGGTTTCTATTTTTGGGAACGATCGCAGCCTGCTTGAGAGGAGGCGATAGTCACCAACCTCTACCTAATTATCGTCCATTGGACAAGATTAACGTGGAATCAACATTAAACTACTTTCTTAAAGAATATCTGTAAAATAAAATTACTTAAATTTCTCGATTCTCCTGTCATGACTACGTTTCTTAGACAAGTACTGCATAACAATAATTAATGAATTTACAATACGCTGTAACACAATCGTATGCAAATTCGTATTTTTTTCGCGCGGAGTAGAAAGAGTTAGATTGATAGTGCGCGACAAAAAACAATGTGAAGTAATCATTTTTTTTTAATGTAGCACGGTTCCGATGAGCGAGAGTGCATGCGATTAGACCACATTATTGCGTCCGGGGTCAGATCAAATTAAGTAATGAAGACTTTCCATAATCGCTAGGAATTTATTATTTCTCAATTACCGACAATACGTATGATAGAAATAAAATCATCAGTAAATTTAAGCAATGTACAAAACCCAGTGGTGTAGTTTCACCAAAAATCACAAAGTTTGTGATATAATCTAACAATGATTTTGTGAAGTAAGTTACATTACGCGATATAATCTCGATCAAAAAACTCGAGTTACAAACATTTGATAGAGAGGATTTTGTCCGGCAGTGAATAGAAGCAGGCTGAATAAAATAGACGGCTCCGTATTAGAATATGCCAATTGGACCTATGAGAAAAACTGCTTAACGTTATGGATAAAAAAGACTTAACAAAACCTTCATTTAATAATACTAAATTATTTGACGTATTATATGACCATGACACAGACAATGTATAACTCTTTCTCCTCGGACCATACGAATAATAACGCAAATACATATCAACTGTAGAAAAGCAAAAGGATGTATAGCCCACACGATAAACACTACAGTAGCCACAAAAAAACGTTCAGTCAATGATTTTAAACCAACATAAAAAAAGACAATCTTAAAGCTCACGAAGACTAAAACTGGTGTTCTACACAATGTCATGTTAATTTAATGATTTATTTAAGAAAAACAAACTGATCCGGTGGATGGCGTTTTTCCTGGTCGCAAATTTCATAGGACCCCCCTTCTCAAACATAAATGCTAAATTTAGATACTAATTCAGCATTTGCAGCATTCTTCCATTTGCTAGAACGTGAATTATGTTGTATACAGTGTGAATATCGAAAAAAATCTTTTTTGAAAAAATTGAGTACTTTTGCCTTTCTACAGTCGATATTATTAAACAAAATTATGTTCGGTGCGGCCCTAAATTTTAATGGCAACTAGGTTTACAAATATATATTTATTATATCATGCTGGTTTCCATCTGGTTACTATATTGCCGGTTAAAACTGATACAATCAATTTATGCGAATTTTACATATAATACCCACCATAGACAAGTCAAATAAAATACACGTTCATAGACCGACTCCGGTATAAGGTATATCGATAGCTTAAGAAAACGTGACTAGGGCGATCTTAATACGAACAAACAACCCTTTCACATTCTTGCTTCGATCGAGAGCAATGATAAAAATGTAATATGGGTCAATGACGCGAGGCGGCAGCGATCAATGCACCTCAGAGGCATAAACCAGTGGCTCTAAACCTTTTTTCAAATTACAATAAAATACACTCAAATTTTACGGAACGCGTTTACACAATACATTTATCTAAGATTTATATGTGTAGTAAACGGGAATGTGTGAATAAGGATTGTTTTTATCAAAGTTCATTAAAGTATAAGGCAAGGTGTGTATTTAACGTTAGCAAGCTTATAATAAACAATAATGTCAAAAAGTATTATCTCGACTTGTGAATTATATTGTAACTGTATAGATTTTGGTTGTAAAATTATATAAATAGATTTAGTAAAAATTAACAAAGTTTCAAACCGTTATCTTGAAAATTTGCCTTTCGTGAAATTTAGTTTACTTTATTTATTACAGATTGATATAGATGTTATGCCATAAAAGTACGTTGTGGATAGGGTACGGATGCGATGAAAGTGAATTATATTGCAGAAGCCTTCTCAAACGAAATGCTACTAAATTCATGAATCAAAATATTCGAAGAAGAATTACGTCCGAGCTTAAATAATCTAATGAAGGAAAACCATTAATTACATGAATTACATTATGGGGGTAATATAATACGTATAATAAAAATATGGGGATTCGTAATATTTGCGATAGTATCATGATGCGAATTTCGAATATTTCAGCAAGTTGTTTTATTCAATATGGCATTTTCATCTGCTCATTTGTATACCGAATCACAGTGTAATGTTTGGAGTGCTTAATCAAACATTTTAAAACCTGTATGATAAGTGGACAACGTCAGAATGTACTATGCGTACTTCACGCTTAAGTACAAATAAGAATGATGTAATATTTTCCAAAGCAAAGCCAGGTACCAAAATAGAAGATGGCACAAATAGTCACCGCATTGGATCTAAAAAATCCAGCATGTCTATTTGCACCTGTATATTCAGGGTCCTGTGATGAAATCGTTTACTGCTGTTGAAAAAATGTTTCTGCTTCAAAATAAAGTTTTTTTTGTTTAACAAAACCTTCATAATCAAAATCAACGTTTTTTTTGTAGATATCGTTTTTATCATACAATTATTATCAAGTAGTCCTCAGCTGATATGTTCTGAATTTTCAATAAAATTCTTGACAGCTAAGAAATATACTCTCGATGAACTTATTGTCGGTTGTGTAGGTAATTTTTAGCTTGAATAATAGCATTAGTAAGAAGCTATCCTAGTATCCAGATTGTGCACTGCAAAAAAGGACCTGAATATGATGAGCACCTTTTTATAAGAAAAATTACATGTATTTTCTGTGTGCAATCATAGTTACGTAATGAAAACAAGGACACTATACATTTCTGAAATACGTTGAATATAGTTAGTACGTTAAAATATGCACGTTGCAAACCAGTGAAAATATGTAAGCCGGTAGTTCAAAAAACTTTTCACGCAAGGGCGCCTCCAACCCTCGACGCTGCACTGATCTCGGCTATAATGATTGTGTGACAATACGTAACGGACACACGTTCAGGCACACGGATCTTGATGCGGAAGAAAATAGGAAGATTTAAAATGGCATCACAATTACGTAGCTGAAAAACGTTTTATTTCTCTGAACAATACAAATATTATATCACGACTAAGTGTAGTTTTTTTTCTTGATGTTAAATCAATTCTAATTGTTTTAGCAAGAATCTGTAGATGCTTCGTGATTTGTTTATTGTTTATTTTGTTAAACCGATAATATATTAAGTATGTAGCAGTTTTTAGATTGAGCAATTGTCTGACAAACAATTTTCGTCAAAAATAATCTGTCAAGACATGTCTTCACTTTACAGATATCCATATACTCTATCTAACTTCGGAGTGGATCTCTTCACACTGTGTGGAACCATAACATGCATTATAAGTTTCACTTAAAAAACGGATATGATAGAACAAAATTAATATTAAACTGAAAAGGGAACGAAACAATCAACTTCATTAGTTGTACCTATTATAAACAATGAAATCCCTTCACAACTACAATGATCTAATAACAAATCTTTACGTGCGAAACACCAACCACATAGCAAGAAATTGTTATGGCAAAAAGCACTCGATAGTCGATATCTACCTAGATATTTTAAAAGGTATTTTAACTAAATAAGTAGAAACACATTTGTAAATTAAATGACATTGTATAATTTACGTACTACGCTTAAATCTGTAGTACTATTATGGGGTTAAAAATACATACAGCAGCGAGAGAATTTAATTGGTGATTAACCTGTCGCAAAGATATAATGGGAAAATTGAGATATTTCTTGGGTACTGTGGGTACTGGGTACTGACAATTTTATCAGTAACAATATTCGTTACCTACATTCAACAAAATTATTTTTGGCAAAATGACCGGTTATTTCCGTTTATGAACCGTGATTTTTAAACTGAGAATTATGCAAAGTATGGTCCGATATTGGGTTGTGTAATGCGAAAATAGCGGCGAAATATAATCAAAGTACAATAGAATCTACGATTTTGCACCTTTGAATCCGGTGTTCAGAAGTACGTATATGATTATTAGCACATGAAATGGTACGCCAAACAACATGAGCGAGAATTATGTCGCAAAGAGGTTATCATTTGAAAGATACTTGTCGAAACGGGATATGACCTGTATATGCAAAATATCTAGAAATAAACTCCACAGTCAATACATTGTTTACATGTAACCTGGACAGGTCATGGTGACGAAAAATCGACCGGTTCGATGCAACTACGTATGCAGTCATTGTGATAATTGCAATGAATTTTCACATAATATAAGGTAGGAATGAATGATAACATTTTAACTTACCGATAATCTGGATGAATTCAGTTGAAAATGGAGCAAAACACGTAAATGTAATCAACCACGCACGACCGACGGGCTGAGTTATTCGACTAAAAAAATCACACCGGCCATGTTGGAACTCGTTAATATTGCCATAATTAAAGTATAAGCCTAATAATACTTTCTGAACTCCATAATATGAAATAAAATCCATATCTCTCGGCTGAATTTCATCTATATTTTGTAAAACATACATACTTATGTAAATATCATAATCTAGATAGAACTGCATTAAGCTTTAATGTATGCCATAAATAAATTTATTTTTAATTTCCATATTTATTTTAAAATATCGCGGAATATAAATGAAATTAAAGTATTTGATAGAGCTTAATTATTTATTTTGGAGTTTCGCATACCTTTAATCATTTTATATTTTATATTACAAACTATGACTACTACTATGTGTATAAACCATTTTTTTAATATTTATATTGACACTAACTTCTTAAAAAAAGCTCTAAGATTTTTTTTTTCATATTACATTATCAAAAAAAAAATCGCAGTCATGAAGCCAATTCGATGTATGTTAAATGAATTAAAATAGTCTTTGAATCATAAAATATAATTACGATATAAATATAATTAATCAACTTTCGTAGTGGCAACAAGGTGTAGGTGTGCATTGTTTGTGGTTGACTTGGCTCCTAACAAGGCGTCAAGAAAGCTGAAGTTCTTAGGTGTCTGAAAAACCAATTGAGTTATACTAATAAAACATCTGGACGTGTATTACTAGTGATATTTGCCTTTGGTAAATGTTACAGCAATGGATGACGATTATAATGATTCGCAGGATTCACAAACAAACGAACGGCAAAGCGAAGATGAATCTCGGCCGACCAAAGATGTCGGCGGGCCGGTAGTAGAGCGAAATCGCATGGATGATAACAGTTATCATGATAATGACTATCAAGAGGAATGTTATGATGATGATTACAGACAAGGTCGAGGGGGAGGAGGCCGTGGGAATTTCAGGTTTAATAAAATACATCGTCTTTGCAATCCTATAAATTTTCCATTAGTGTTGATATTTTAGGGTTAATTTGATGGGTACAACAAATGTCATTAAAAGCTTTTATTTTTAATACATGATAATTTAAGTATCTCATTTTGAATACAATAAAATTGTTGAAACTCTTGAATTTTTATATTTGTACATCAATTGAATGTTTTTTTTATTTTCATAATTCCCGTCTTCCATTTTTGTTTTTTTATTATATGACGATCATTATCTATACAGGGGCAGAGGCCGTGGGGGACCACCTCCCGGATGGATGGGTCCTGGTGCCAGATTTAGAGGACGTGGTTATGGTCCTGGTGGACCACCTGGTCCGAGGTCTAGACCTTTCTTCCCACGACCACCACATCGTCATATGGCACCACCTCCTGGGGGGCATGCACCAAGATTTCCACCAGATCATCAACCATGGGGTCCTCCGGGTAAGATAACGAAATGACAGTTTAATACTTGCTTAGGCAGTTATGTTAAAATTGATAATTAATTAATTGAGCAGTTTTTGGTTACAATGAAGCACAACGTCCGCGCTTTCGGAAAGATGTCTGAAGTTACTAGCACAAAACACTCGCACACACTAATACACTCACACGCATTGGCGTCTCTACTACTCTCTTCAACTACGGCGGCTATCGGTACTAACGGGCTCTGCGCGTGCACATGCATCACTTCAGACATGTCCAAATTGTGGCCCGCGAAAAACATGTGTCCCATTTTAATGCTTTGTAT
>JAGVSQ010013915.1:0-10857 GCA_022683975.1 Rhyacophila evoluta
ATATCTTCACACTGTGTAGATCCATATGCTCCACGTTGGGAGCAAACATGTTATAAAAAAACATACTTCAATGTATACATATTTTAAATATATTTGTTTGTGTTTTTTATTTATACCATGTTTGCTTCAAAAGTGTAACATATTGATCTCTGTATTGTTAAGACTTATTTTGACATTTTTTTCATTAAAATTAGTCTACAATGGTTACGTGTAATGATGTAAACATACGAGTATGTAGGTACTACGTCCTGAATACCTTGAGCTTGTAATTTATAAATGTTCTCAAAATAATAATAAATAAATGAAATAACAAGATAAAACCACAACAGGTGAATTTTTCCCATTACTTTATGGGTTACAAAGGTATCCAGATTGCAAAGTAGCAAATACCAGGTCAGGAAGAAAGCGTTCCGGGGTGCCCCCGCTGAAATAAGGTCAATGTAGCGTGCGGATGTATTTTGGCGGTAGTTTGGGTTTTTGAAAGTTTGTACCATTCCTTATTCAATTATTTAAAAACGGAACTGACAATTATATAAATACAGCTTGACAGTTACTAACAAGAACATTATTAGCGTGCTGGTGTAAGAAAATCGATAAATACGACGTTTTCATAACAAAATAAATTACAGTCAAATTCTGCACTAGTTAAGTAATTATTTTATATGTTGATTTGTTGATAATATTCCAAATTATTTCGTTAAAACATTCACAGTCATGACGTATAAAATAATAAAATAATAAATAAAAAATGGGAAAGAGTAAATAATAATAAGAAGAATTTGAATATTTGAGCACATTCTATTCCAAAAAAAATTTAAACAGCATCCGTATAAACTCACCTCACTGAAGTTGATGGTATCAATAACTGAAACAATTTCGTTAAATACAACGATTGCCATTGTATGAAGTATATTATATACTACTACATGCTTCCACAACTCTATACCTAGTAGCAACGAACATGAATCACTCGGCAAACTGTCAAGAGTACATTTAAAGAATCTTGCCAAAACTTCAATTGACATGTGCTGAAGCAGGATTACTTTAACTGAAAGCCCTCACGCTGAATTCCAAGCCAAAATGTATGTTTAAATTATAATTTAAGCATGAATTTATGACATGGCAATATTACATACAATAAAACTATAAAGTTTATAAAAAAATATCTGGTTTATTATATAGTACATCTGCATCATGGGTCGAATCAATAAATAGAGCTCTTACCGTGGGCCACTATACAAAAAATGAAAAACACTGTTATGCTCAAAAATATTATTCTAATTATCATAAACGTAAGTTTTCCGCCTAAATGAAATGAGATCATTTCACTCATTGTATGAGGCCATATCGTATTATACTAAAACATAGAGCCTCATCTTTCTCTAGCGTACGAGATTTTTTTTCAATAGTTTCAATGGCATCCTTTGTGTTACTACCTAGGCAAATAGATGTTCTATTATATGGGGTCCCCAAAGTGAGCTGACATTTTAAAATTGCGGCAAAACTGGAGTAGACACATTTGTTTGCCTGTGTTGCCATTAGCGAACTTTGATATTAAATTATGAAAAAGCTACACAATCGAAAAACACGTAAAAATTATAAAAAATCATTTTAAATATTGTAGAAATTTTAGCTGTTAAATTTAAAATGTGAGCTCATTTAATACTTTGACCTTTCGTGTCCCCGGTAGTCTAGAGGTTAGTATGGGAGCGTTGCATTCGGATAATGCGGGCTCGATTTCCACATCTGCTGGATTTTAATAAAATCTGAAATTACATGACTGGATACCAATTGGATATTGGAGCCATTGTTTCACAGCAAAATCTGGTAAAAAATACTCTTTCAAGATATGTTTTCACATTTTGCCGATATATATACTTGTTTCCCCGGTAGCGTAGTTGGTAGCGTGCGCGCCTAGCAATCTGGAAAATGCGGGCTTGATTAAAATTGTTTCAAAATGATTGATAAAAATCCAAAATACAGGACTGGATCCCTATTTGGTTGACCAATTGTCCAACAAACAATTCTTGTAAAAAAAAAAATCTGTCAAGACGTCTTCACATTGCGAATATCCATATACTCCACTTTCGGAGAGGATATCTTCACAGCGCAGATCCATATGTTCCACTTTGGTAGCGGACATGGTATAAGAAGAAGAAATACTACACTTGTGGAGCGAATATCTTTACACTGTACAGATCTATATGCTCCACTTTTGAAGCAAACATGTTAATATATATATATACCAAATTGAAAAAAAACTACTGAAGCTTGTTAACAATTTAGAATGCAAACTGTTTAAATAAAAGATTATTTGATATCGATGATCTGAAAGCACACATTTTTATTTAAACACCGTTACTAAAGACTTAAATAGATAAAAAAAAACCGCTGGTATCTTTCATAAAATCAGTGAAACGTCAGCTGAAAAAATCTCAAATGTAATACAGGGAAAAGCCTTTTCCTGAAAATTTTATTTACAGTAATTGAAATTTAGCACCGAAGTGTCTTATTCGAAAGAAAGCTTTATCGATGTCAAACCTTCTAGCCTGACGTCAGAGCTTACAATACCATTCGGCATTACCTGAAATACGCCAGGAACTTTACAGTCAGATGCCTGTTGGTAGTTAGAACATACTATTTCTCATAGTAATTCTAGTTATATTTTCAAACACTCCCCTATACAACCAATATTAACGGTTTATTTTTAAATTATTAATAAATAATCTTACAAAACAATAAATTTTGTTTTGTTATAATGATAGTTTTCATACTATTGTATAGACTGAAAAGAGTGATAAATAAATAGAATTGTGTCATTAGAGAGAATTCTTGTTTGATTTTTATTTGTACAGTATACACACACGTTAGCCGATCGATTCTCTTCAATAAATAAACAGTTAAGGTAGATACACGCTACGAAGTAACACTATTCTTTCTGTCGCTTACTGGCTGCCATTATCGAAACGTTAGAAGTGCAGATTGAAAATTCGAATTTCAAATTTATTTTAAATTCAAAATTTTCTTATTTAGAAAATTCGGGTTTTGAATATAAATTTTCGCGCTCTTTATATATTATAATATGAAGTCTTGCAACAATCCAAGCAGCAAAAAATACTTCACCCATGATAACACAACACTTGTATACCACACAAAACAAAATTTATGGAAAATAAAATTAACTCTTTATAGTCGCTTTTATTACATATTTTTATTTGACTAGTAAAAATGAACACTAATAAAGTAGTATTAAAATCATGGGATTTATTGCAATACTAGTAACTATTAAAAGGTTAGAAATAAAATGTGATGGTATGTATTTGGAATTTAATATATACCTTATAAAATCCTACTAATTTAGACGTAATTTGGCCTATTAAGCTCGGTCGCTGAATATTAGGACGTAACACCAAAGTTTTTATTTTTAAACGTATTTATTTTCTTAATATAAAGTGGACTCTTTATAAATGTAATATAATACTATTTTATTATAATCAGTGACTTAATTTTTTTTATCATCTTCGTTCCGAAAGTGGAATATATGGATCTCGACAATGTAAATATGACTTTTTCGGAAATGGAGTATATGGATATCAGCATTGTCAAGACTTGTAACAGATTTTGTTTCATGAGAATTAGTTATGACAGTTTTTCAACTTATTGAGCAGCCAATTCTAAATCTTTCGATGTTTTTAAAGTTTAGCAGCTATGGGAGTCAAGCCCGCAAGTTCTAGTTCCGAAGCGCTCTTACTAATCTCTCAGCTGCCGGCTAAAAAGCTTAGGTTTTATTATAAAAAATTATTCCAGAATGAACGATAACAGAATTTTAAATAACTGAAAATACTGGAATGTCACAAATAAAAATCTTCTAAGAAAGTTCCAACAGTTTTACTACACCAAACTCTCCTTCACACTGTTTTAAAATAACACGATGCTACATCCCAAAAAAATGTTTGAAACCAGTAAACCCAAAAAATAAAAATATGTATACTACACAGACCCTATATATCGCAAATAATGATAGCGATGTCGTACCAAATGTGCGTAAACGTTTTGTCGATAGTCAATAATCATTATTACAATTTTTTTGATAAAGTTAAAATACGATAAACGGTAAGGAATTCTATTCAAGAAAATCTATCCAACATTAGTTATCTATTTTAGTATGATTTTTTTACACAGTATTACGTGAAACGGATCCATCATTTAAAAGGGAAGTTTGATACACTTCCATATTTTTAGTTTTGAATTCGACTTTTTGAAAATTTTCTTACATAAGAACTTTACAAGTAACATAAACACGTGATGTGGTTAAAATAACTGTATATTATTTGTAGCATAATTGCTTTTCGTGGAAGCGATATATTGCAATTCATGTATACACTGTACATTTTCATACAGCTGCCTTGGAGCTGAAATGTAGATTTACTTTGTTGAGCGAATAATTATTTAGCTTTGCAAGCGTAAAATCTAAATTGACTAAGTCACTGTTGACGAGCAAGGTTTTGCCGCTGTAAATTAATGAAGACTAGTAAAACACCAACTTATACTTCAAACATAGTGTTTCACATTTCAGTCTATTTATAAATGGATTCATAGTAATTTGAACGATAAATATATATCAACTATGGAAAGAAAAAAGACGTTACACTCAATTTTTTACGATCATCACAGAACGTTTTATCAAAATGATGTAAGTTACTAATGTAAAATCAAAAGATGCAAAACTGGATGCCCATTGAGTTGAGCAATTGTCTGATAAACAATACTCGTAAAGAATAACCTGTCACGATATGTTTTCACATTGCGCAGATTCATATACATATTTCACTTTCGGAGCGAACACGGTATAGAAAAAATTATACATATTTTTTTTATAGTCTGGATGTCATTAATAACATTTAACGATTCGCTCAATTGTTGACAACCGTTATGTTTTAAATATGTGACCGTATTTAAAAAAAGCAGTGACATGTTTTTTATATATACATATATGTAAAAAGTTTAAAATTTAAGTAGAGGTGGAATTGATTGCGTGTCTCTTCAAAAGTGCTCGAATCCAAAAATTGAAGATGCAAGTTTTCCCGATGGATTGAACGATTGACTGATCGCTAATTCTCCTCTAAAAATCTGCCAAATAATTTTTAACATTATGAAAATCTGTATGCCGGATTTATTTTGCAGGACATACTATTAAAATATTAATAATAATATCAACTGATCATGTTTAAAAAAAACTTAATTTAAAGCAAAAGTACTTGAAATTGTGTATATATTAGAAAAGCATGTGTATCTGTTCGTCACAAGAATTCTTTCCAAGCGGTGAAGATTAGCGACCTGAAATTTCACATGTCACTTGGGTTGTTACTCTTAAGGAAACTATTTAACAAATATTTTTTAACATTGCTTGCATGATCGACAAGAGACTTAAAATTCATATTGTATACAGCCAAGTATTGAAATATTATTTTAATAACAGGATGAACACCATCGATTTAAATAAAGAATGAGTTTGAATCTATGCCAAAGAGAGCTTGGTAATAAAACTAGTATAAACTATATCAATGATTCTTATGTCGTTTTTCACTTTTGAATTAAAATTACTTAAAGTACCATCTTGTTGCACCATGACATACGAATGTCGTAAATTTATTTGAAAATTCAAAGTTATTTAAATATACAGAAAAAACGTCCAAAGAAAATTTGAAAACTTTATTCGGATTTGAGACTTATGCTGAAAATTTTTTAATTCCGGTATTTTGTATTTAGATCTATCAAAATTATGTCAGTCCTAAGTAGCTGTACGAAAAATAATTGTTTAAACTGTATTTTTTTTATATCAAAATATTCGCAAAAACTAATATTTTAATAATTATTCTCTCATGTAAAATTGTCAAAAATCAAATATGCAGCTTAAGTTATCGATGTATTATAAATATATATATATATTTGATTTATATTTGTGCTAGCAAAAAATGTTACAATAATCACATATTATTTAGTTGTAAATTTAGAACGTCCAATTCAGTAAAAATCATTTTTCCTGCGTATCAATAATATATTATTTAAATAACAAACTAACATACACACGATTTGAAAACAATTTCATAGAATTTTCTACATGATATCTTTACTCTGGCGAATGGTATATTACACAGTTTCTAAGATAATAGACTTATATTGACTATTCAAACAATATAACGTTAAAACAATCGTTTACAGTTTTAGCATTGGAAATAAAGCAAAAAAATAAAATTCAAATAATAGTTCCACCACGCCATAACCATCTAGAATCTACACCACCTATGGACAACCCCTGGTCCGCGAGCCAGATACGGCGCTCTTCTTCTTTTGATCCAGCCCTAATCCGTTTCGACGAAGTATTTTTTCAAAAAAAATTATCCATTTTTTGGCGGCAAATATAATGTTTTAGTGGCTTATTTCTAGGACGAAATACAATAAATCAATTCGGATATGGATGACGGACAAATATTTAGATTGCGAAAATGCCACTGTCTACGTAAATGCAATACGAGCAACCCACTTAAATGATTTCGAATTGGACGTTTGGCTTTTTTTTTAACTCCCTCAATGCAATTATCCATAAGTAATACCAACAGCATCATTGATAGTATCGTATTTTAAGTACGGGGCCAATTTCTTTTATGTATTATATTTTTATACAATATCTGCAGAGCTTTATGCCAAAACATTATATCGACTTTCCCCTCTACCACCCGAATCTCTACATCTATGTATACCGTGTCGTATCGGAAATGAGACTTTTCATAGAACCAGAAGTGTCCCAAGAGCAGTTTCCTGAGAATTTGTTTGTCTTTCATTAGAGTTAGTGTGACTACCATACCAACCAATTATTTAGTCCTAAATAATAAACTACCTATATAATAAATTTCAAATAAGCTTCTTGACAAATTAAAGAAATTGTAATATTTTATAATATTAGTAGCTTGAATAATTAAAAAATCACAAAATAAAAAAGTTTTTTTTACACCATGTTTGCTCCGAAAGTGGAACATATGGATCTCCTTAATGCGAAGACGTCTTGACAGTTATTTTTTCATGAGAATTGTTTGCCAGATAATTATTCAACCCAGTGGGCATCCAGTTCTGCATTTTTGGATTTTTAAAAACCTAACAGATGTGGGAATCAAACTCGCATTACTCGTATCGCTAGGCGCATGCGCTAACCTCTACGCTACCGAGAAGACAAATAAAGATTATTCAATGATAATTAATAATGAATAAATAGGAAAAAAAGAGCATTATATAGTGATAATTAATGAACACTTTACGTCAAAATATTTGTTATAGATGCTTGAAAAATAAGTTTTATGCTAAAAAAAAGTGACAGTACGGCCCCCTGGCCTTAATATCTCAATGATTCTAACAAAATAAGGTCTGTTTATACTGAACATGATAAAATTAAAACATTCAATATGAAGAATTAACTTTTATTAAGTCTTTTTTTACATACGTATATTTTTGTTTAATAATTCGGCTCGCCCTGTGTGTGGTAGAATGATGCAATACATACGACAGAACGGAAATAAAACAAACAAACTATGAAAGGTTGTCCATGTCTGGTCTACACAATAATTTTATGGCGATGTTATACCATGGTAAATATTTCAGTCACGGAATAAGACCATCAACAAATCACTTACACCTACGAACTATTCGCTCGCTGTATCGATTGACATTTTATTTTGACAATATAATTCCGACTCCCAATGCCGGGTTGAAAAACCTTGATAACTCAGTACTCAGGGCTTTCTGAAATTATCGTGAAATTATAATATCGATTTGACTTCAGCAGCTTTAAATGACTTTAACGTTTTCAATGTTGGTTCGATTAATTCTGTTTAAAACAAACCAAGCGAATAAGATAGCGGTGTACATTTACACGAAGAAGTCGTGAGATAATTTCTAGATAAATAAACTTATTCATTTGTAAACCAATTTTTAGAGGAAAGTTTTCAGTATAATTATCTTTCATGGATCAGCTGTGACGTATTTATATATAGTATTTATTATACGCAAGTATGACATGTCGTAATAAAAATTAAGCGTTCTTCAAAGTGCCAGCAGTACTCACGATTGACTTTACAAACCCTTATTCATTACTTCGAAGCAGGCTAGAGAGTGGATCAGTTTTGTCAAAAATACGATTTCATAGTGGAGAGGGTTCAGAAGAAATTTGTGAGACTTCTATACCTGCGGGTGTATGGATACTATCCATAGCTTTATTTAACTGCCTCATTTTGGGCATCCTTTCTTATTGTAGCTTAAAACTGAATATGTATTTGGCGACGTACTCTTCGAATTGTGCGTGGTTTTATTGATAACTCTGTCCCTCTGGCTAATATTGTTCTGTACGTTCCTGATAAATACCTGATAAATCAAGAACATCAGCTGTTTTTCATTCCTAAATGCAGGATTATCCTGCTAGAAGCCATGCCAATGCGGAGAGTAATGGTGATGTTTAACGAGATTGCCTCGGATATTGATATCTTCCACCTAGGTGAGAGCGAGTTAGATGGATGCTATTATAGACATTATCAGAATAGGATCTGTCTAACTTAATTGGTAGACACTCTTTTCTTCCTTCTGTATGTATATATATATATATTTCTAACTCTTTTTTTATTCTTTTTTATATTTCAATATGTAGTTAATGTATTAAACTTATAATTTGTAATATTACAACATGTGTAAAATAAATAAATAATTGTCTTAATTGATCTAAATAAAAATGGCAATCTTCCAATAAGCGCTACATTTCTATATTCACTATATCATGTATGCTCTGAAAGTGGAGCGTATAGTTTTCAATGGTATCAAGGTGACTGCTCAAGAAATGGAATATAAGAATTTCTGCGTTTTCAAGACTTGTATTGACAGATTTTTTAATGAGAATTGATTAGTGGCTAATTGATCGACTCATACTCCAATTTCACATCTTAGGATACTTAAAATCCAGTAGCTGTAGAATTGGTGCTTTTAATTGTCGGCTCCAAATCGCGCACCCTAATTTCTCATCTATACGTATTGCACGGACATATACTTTGGTATTACAAATGTGACGCGCTGTCTTACGTGTTTATAATGATACACAAGTAAATGCCGAAGATTAGGAAAATAAAGAAGATGTAGGTTTTGCTTTTTATTTTGATTGAACTCTGTTATGTCCATCGTTGATAACAAGAGACTTGGATAATTGGATGAAAACAATGATATACTCTCATTGAGGAAACTGACTATCTTCAAACATGGTGGCTTACGAAGTGCTAAAATATAGCAACATTGATGACTGGATGAAGTGAAAATACCTACGAGATTTTTGAGTGAGCAATTAGTTAGTTATGAGGATTCTTGGGGGTACACGTGGTGTCCATATCTTCCACTTAAATATCAGATATGAAAGAAAAGAAGTATGTTTTATTAAATTTGAGGCCACATTTTTTCATATAATTATATAATATAAATAGCAGTGCTAAGATATATAATATAATTGATATGAAGAATAGAGAATTTCCATTATTTTCCTACTATTGTATACAACATATATTCAAAAAAAAGCTCTTTGTTTTCTGTGTTCTATAGAAAGCTTTTTCCTGTTTTTTCGAATTTTAAAAAGTGTAATCCAAAGTATTTTTTTGCTGACGGACATGTTTTACAAATTCAAACATTCACCTCGGAAAGTTTTTATTTATGTTATTGCTTTAAAAAAACTTTTTGGTTTTAGTCAACGTAAAGATCTTTTTTTGGAAGTGGTACTTTTTCTTCTTTGCTTGAATATTCAAACTTTAAATTCATCCTCCGCGTGTATGAATTCAAAAATTTGGTCATATTTGGTAAACATGTTTATATAAAAGTTTTTAAGTGGAATATGAAATGTTCCCAGTAAAAACATGGTTATTTTTTCTTCTTTTTACATACGTATTCCGTAAGTGAAACATTTTTACATCATATGATATTTCCAAGAATGAATCAGCACTCTTGTATCTAATAAGATCTCTCAGATAAGCCGAATTCGTTTTGGAGACAGTTTTTAGCGGCTTCCAGGACGCCGAAATTCCGTTGATTTGAAGAATATGCAGATATGATTAAGGTTTTGCGTAGCCACAACTTTACTATTATAGTAATAAATGGCTGCATGGCCTGTTCTTCTATCTCTTCATTACAAACGAAGTTATAGTACTGTATTTTCAGAATCCCCCGCATCATATATATTTTAGGCTTAGTCCACGGTTGCGTAATGTCTTTGTTAGGTACCATGATTTGCAACCATAAATCAGTACTAAAAGATTATTTCATAGAATAGCCAGTATTTAGTTTCTACCTTTCATAGTTTAGAGCCCCAAAAATTAAATATATATAGTTAAAGATTTCTCCAGCTATCTTTATTATAATAAATGAATATTCAATTGTTTATTTTTTCATTAAATCTCTTTCAACTTTAGCGCGTGGCAACCCAAGTCTTGATTAATTTATATTTACTCCTGGAACATTCCCGTCGGCTTATTTAGATCGCTTTTCCATAACAAAACTCAGGGATTTACCTGACTAGCACCAGGTGTAAAGACGGGGCGAACGGATAAAGGACACATTTAGTAGAGGGGTAAATGTCTTATTTGCCCAAATAATAAACTCCCAGACATAACAAAAGTTTAAATAATTTTATAATAATTTTAATTTTTGTCTCCCCGGTAGCGTAGTTGGTAGCGTGCGCGCCTAGCAATCCGGGGGAATACGAGTTCGGTACCCCATTTATCATATTGTAAAAATCTGAAAATGCAGAACTGGATGCCCATTGGGTTGAGTAATTGTCTGACA
>JAGVSQ010013916.1:0-10857 GCA_022683975.1 Rhyacophila evoluta
AAGGAAAACAATTCAAAACTGAAGATGAAATAAAATCGGCACTTTTTACATTTTTCGAGTCTAAAACCCCAGATTTCTATAAAAAAGGGATATTCGACTTACCTGATAGATGGCGTAAAGTCATTATTGCAAATAATGGAAATTATTTTGTATGATTTGAGTTTCATTAAAAAATGCGTCATTACATATGGGTACCCCTAATATAAAATTTAATATTGAATAATGAATTCAATAATTACTTACATCAATGGATCACAGAACGAACGAATATTTGAAAAAATTACTTCAATTTAAATTTCAAAAAATCATTTAAATCTAACATATTCATGCAGAAAACCAATAATACTCTACCCATACTATAAATAATGTATAAAATGTCTAATAATACTGTGAGCACTTCATTGTGTGAGCAGATGTCTTGTAAGCACTTGTCGTGTGCACGGTTGTCTATGCATGCACTTGTCATGGAACCGATTTTAAAGTACCTTAACAACAAATATTAGATCACAACAATGGAATACAATCCAAAAAAAATAAGAATTTGACAGGTATTACATAAAATTGCCAGAATAAATATTTAGTTTTTATGGATGTAATCATAATACTTACATTTCCATATGGCAATTCCAATACGTGGGCCTGGAACTTCTTCATGTTAACGTAGCCAAAGGGTCCTCTTTGCGTCATCATATGCACTCGTCCGATGGGCTCATTCTTGTCATTATAAAAAATCTCCGTTGTGGTTTCTGACCTATTGAAAGGTAAGGTCCATTGCCCTTTGAAGAACACTGCATTCGTCAAAACCATTTGTCCGTCTCTAAGATCAACTGCAATAACCATTTGATAATCAGAAAATGGAACAATAAAAATGATATCAATTTGAAAACATACATTATTTGAAATTGATTGTGCTAAACAAATGTGACAGGTCTAGTTTAAATAAATATTATATTATATGTATTCGTCACAATAACTTCAATACAGTGAAAACCATAAAAGTAAATTTTCATTGGGAACATAAATATAGAATGGAGAATAAACTTTATAATCAATTTTTCTTTCGCCACTTTACTCAACTATTTGAGCCTATATGCAAGGTACAAGAAAAATATAGGATTCTATCCCTAAAATTTTGTAATCATAACATGCTAATTTCAATCTTATGATAAGCGACGATGTATTTTCAATAAATAATACTTTCAAATATAGTGATACAATTATAGTCCCAGGACTTACATTTTTATATTTAATTTTTAATCTATTCTGTACTTAAGCCTGGTTGTAAATTTATCATACAATTTATGGTAAAGGAAACATTACTGTAATTCAAGGGTTATTATTTTATTCCTACATTTCATGGATCATAAACAACTATAAGTATTGATTAATAAATATTATACGTTACCATTGTTTACTATTTGTGTAATTTTACCCCTGGTGGCATTATTGATATAATCGTTTATCACACCGGCAGCCGTTGGGTGTTTGAAGTCCAATGCATGTATTTCAGATGAGTAAACATCACGTAAAAGTGCCTGGTAAGAAGCTAGAACCTTGAAAAAAATAATGGATAGTAAATATGCAGCTAGAAAAAACGATTATCATTGAATATTCATTACACATTTCTGTAGTAAAGAACTATAGTAAACTAAAGAACTTCTTCTCCTTACGTAAAACATATGGCCATAATTCAGACCAATGTCTGGTCTAGGCTTTCTCATCACCAATGTTTGCTTTGTCTTTTTGGTGTATCAGAACACTGAAGATTAAATAACCCAATCTGAGTTTGTAAATTTACAAGAAAACCAATAAATATAGTGCTTGGGCGAAATTAATTATGACAGCTTGAAATAAATAAGAGAATTGAGATATAATAGATTAATAAATTAAATTTTAATTATTAACAATGAGAGACCTTATTAAATTATTTATTATGAAAGTAATATCCATAAATAAATCCAAATAGGTGGATTTATATGATTATGTTCTTGACACTACTTACTGTCTTTCTATTATCAGTGAAAATAGCATTGACACTCTCCAACTCCACAGTGGGTGTTCTAATAGTGAAAGCTCTCTCAATTGCTCCGAATCCTAACTGGAGCAGCTTATTGTCATTCATCAGGCTATAGGATGTTGTCGGTATGGTCATCGGATGGTACAACATTTCCTTGATCTGCGACTGACTTAAACCATCGGCTCCTTCCGAAAGGACGGTCATCATTGCCCATACTGAGAAAGGGCTGATGACAATATTGGCCAAATTAGTGTCAATAGTTGTACGCTGAAAAAAGTTAAAACCATTTTAAACATCATGTATTAAATAACAGATACAGTGAATAAAGCATGAGCTTCTCTAAGGGAGTGGACTGAGAAGATTTTGGTTCAATGCCTAAATTTTCATTATATGAATGCTTCACTTGCCAAATCGATTAACTCCATAAAACAAAAAAGTTGAGAAAAATGAGAAAGTATGAGTCATTTTTGTCAATTTTGTAGTAGTTTTAGTAGTGTTAATACTTGTTATCAGAGAAATTTGTTTTGAATACTATACAGTTAGGAGTCAATAAAGTATTTTGACATTCAAATTTAATAAAATTCAGAAAGTGGAGTTAATCGATTTGGCAATTGAAACATTCAATATATTATATATCAGAATATAAACATTTTTCCCAATGAAAAAAATTCTAAACACTACGAGTGTATTAACATATTTTGAAAAATATATATATTTATTATTTGGGTCTTCTTTTCCAAATCTGTAATATATAAATAAGCCAAAATGTGTTTCCTGTCATACAGCAGTGAAATGGGCAGCAAGAGGTCAGGAGGTACAAATTTCACCAAGGCAATTTTCCTTGGCACTCTTTTTGCCAAAATCCAAAACATCAAAAGCTTTTTTAACATTCCTAAATATTTACATAATTAATTACAACAAAACCAAAAAAATACCCAACACATGTTAACTGGTTTTTGGTTATTTTTAGATCAATTATAATGATATTATTTTACAGTTGAAATTAAAAACTTTAAAAAATAAAATAAGCCATATAAAGGGTAGGAATATGTTCAGAATCAGTGCTTCCCAAAATTTTTCGGGTCTCAGCACAATTAAGATTTTCTCACGGTGGCCTACCTTAAGTATGAATAAACATAACTAACAAAAGATAAAATTAAATAAAATTGTTGTGTGCTCATTTTTTTAGCTTTAGTGGCACCCTAAGGTGCCGCGGCACACACTATGGGAATAGATATATAATGAAAGATACTAACTCCTAGTAAAGTAATTGAAAAACTCTCGATGCCTGCGCTAAGGGCTTCGACGGCTGCGGCAGTAGCAGAGAGTGGAGGCGCCGGCCGATTGATGCTTTGTCTTTGCTGGGCAAGGGCTGGGACAGAGCATGATAGAGCTATGCTGAGGGTGAGAAAACATCCTGAAAGCAAAATCACGAATAAAATAAGTATGCTTCACCAAAATAGTTCATACCGGAAGACGGGGAAATTGATATGCAATCCTCATGAACAAGACAAATTAATGTTCATAATACTCCATATGTCTTGGAGCGGAAATGGCTGAAAGAAATAAATACTGTTTTTATTATTAATGTGTATGCGAATGCATAACCAATCGTAAAATACCCCCTTCACTTATATACGCTTACACGATTAATATATTTATAATGTTTGGATACTCTCATGAATAACAATAATCATTATTGGAAATTACTTCCTTTGATACTCTTGGCAATCCCTTTATGTCCCTACACTGTTTTACATAGATTCAAAAGGACATGGGTGGACCGGAGGGAACCCAGAGATATGCGCGAGCCCCTTGTTAAATTAGACTTAGACGGAAAGCATTTTGTTAAATTAATAAAATTGCAGTCTTAAGTGATTGTATAAGAGTAATAAAAAAATCTATATTTCCGTAATACTGTGAACTATGAGATCCCTTGCATGTAGATATGACAGGCGTGATCAGCTCGAATATCCAATTATATTCATTATGACATGTATGCACATACATATTTTTAACGTATCACGAATGCTATATTATTTATTATATTAATAACGTATCAATAGTTTCATGTCACCCATAGTATCGAAAATGTCGTATTTACAAGAATTGCGATTACTAAACGAGTGTCGACAGACCTTGGGGTTTTCCCACGAAACGCTCTATCCAACATCTGACAAACTGGTTACAAAAAACAATTTGTATGGAAGTACATAGTGCCATTGATTAAAAAAACAGTAAAAACTTTTTATCAATTGACTACCGAACTTAAACAAATTGATTTAGGACACGGGTCTCAACCTGAATATATTTATAATAATAACACACATACAGATATGACACACATTATCGCGAACATCACGACAGCAAACTCTTCACGCGTGAAAAGTAAATTTTCGTGGGAAAGAATGATGGTACAGGACATATTGAAATAGCAACTGATTATTCATCAGTTGTATGACATTAGTTTGTATGAAAAAACTTATATTTAATGATTTTGAGCCAAAGTTAAAATGTTAAACGGCCACAATCTTGAAGTGCATGAAGACTTAAACTGGTGTTTTATTTACCCAGTCAAATATTAGTTTTCATAAATTATTTAATAAAAACCGATAAAATTGATATGGCGGAAATCCATTTTCCTGCTCGAAAATTTGACAGGCTATCTTTATTTCAAACTTAAAAGCTAAATTTATGTACTAATTCGCAATTATCAGCTTACATTCTTTTTATAGAACATGTATTAAGACGTATATATTATGATTATAGAAAAAATGTTTGTTTGAAAAAATTGAGGGTCACGTTTTTTTTCCTTTCTACAGATATGTTGATTAATTGGAATACCGACAGATTGAATGCGACAGTTATATAGAGCGCTGTGAGACAATTTGCAAAAGACACTGAATCGATGCTTTGCATGCAGCCAACGCAACAAACTAGACACGCCAACTCTCGAGTCAAAGTTTGTGTTAAATTTATACGCGTTTCAAACTTTTATTAACTACTCAGTGTAAGAAATATTTAGCAAACTCGTTATATTATTATACAATATTGTATTAATTAACGTTCGCCACTGATGTCGGATATTACAATATTGCCGAATAATTTTCTGTTTTTTTTTTTTTTAATTTCGCACATGACGATAATTTATGTAATTTATTCAAAAGTAAATACAAATTTCACATTTTCAATTCACAGAATTGTCCTCAATACGAGTCTTGAATATTAAACACCGAAAAGTCAAATTATATGTATATAACTTGGGTGTTCAATTGAATGTGACGGATCACCAAAATGTACATAATATAACTTTGTGACATATTCGTATTGTATAAATAAAAGAACAGAGTTCAAATTTAAAACAAGGAAAAACTCGCAACGTGAAAATCACTGTAGTGTAATATGGCTAGTATAAAAAGTGAAGACATCAGACCAACAAAGTGAGAATCAAACCTGCAATCTCCGCTTCCGGCTACCATCGGAATCGAGTGGAAAGAGGCCTATATCTGATCCCAATTACATGGAAACTACGTCCTCTAATAACACAAATTTTGAAGTCGGGCATGCTACAGTACATAAATCAATACATTTAATTATATAAATATATATATTTAAAAACATTGATCGAAATCTATACGTTATTATCTAAACTAAGAATGGCATGAAACTCAAACTCAGCAGAGATTGATCCTCAACAATATTGAATATTAATTTAATCGTGCCTCAAAATTCAGCTAACTATTTATAACGGGTTTAATCAAATCCAGATTTGTCCAAATATATATCTGATTTAAAAAGATAATTTAGTACAAAAAAAAAAACAAAAGCAGTAGAAAAAGAATTTTCAGTATCATTTTTTTTTTAATCAAACGATATGCATCACGTAATTTAGTTTTTATTTCAACGGTGCTCGTCAGAAGAGACTAATTTATTGAATGCATTGTATTTGTAAAACAAAACACACAATATTCTGCGATTATATCTATACTCGCATTGTTTATACATTTTTTTTGTGTATTGTCTAACTCTAATACAATAGAAACGGACAAGTGTGAATATGATTATACACGTCATAGTTTTTAATACCTTCTATAAACCATGTCATAATATACACTAGAAGACCCATTGGTAGTAAAACCATTTTTAAAACAAAACAAATTTATAGTACGCCCATTTTGGTCACTGTGGGGAACCATACAGTTGCCGATATTTGATAGCTCGGCTTCTGTTACTTAGGTGAAGTTTCCGCATCTGACAGCATCATTAAACTAAATGTGTAATATGTTTTTGATGGGCTGTGGGTTATTATACTTGCCATCTATAGACCTAACTCACCCGCGATACGTATCGTCCATATATACCTTGGAGCCAAAAAGTATACTTAAAATCTTAACTTATTAAATACCATTAATTTACTAGACTTAATTAACGAGTCTTCAAGGAGTATATAAATGTTGATAAAAATATTTACAATGTGGGTCACGCTTTCACAAAATTGATTTGTTTGCAAAAAAAATAATTTGCGATAAAATTAAAAAAAAACAGCCATATCATTTTTAGTAACTTTCAAATAAATCCGGTTTATGTACCGCTCAGCTGAATTATTCTTCAAACATTTTGATCTGTCAGTGAATTCAAATCGTTTAATAAAATCACATCGTTTCATCAACGAATTGGTTAATACATTGTTACAGTACATACTTTCTTTGGCAACGTTTTAGCTTATAAGTATATGCGCTTTAATACAGGGTAGCAAAATCAAATTATTAAGTTACAGTCTATAAATAAATTTTATAGGAAAAACTAAACAGTAAGTATTCCCGATATAGAAGTACATGAACTAAGATTCATCCAGTAGTGGTTTTTTAGTCACTTTTTATAAGCATATAATAACTTCGAGATTTAGAGTTCACAATATAGTAGAACCTCGATTTAATGGACCAATTCTGGAGATAACAATAGAAATTATTTACTGTTTATAAGACATACTTACATGTTTTAGGGGGAAGGAGGGTAGGGCTTTTTCGTATGTGGTACAATATATAAAATTGTATAGTGAGGTAAATAAAAACATTTAGTTTAATAACCTTTAAAAAAATATAATTATAAATATAACGGGAAAGATTAGGTAGAATAATAATAAAGACTAGAATTCTTTGTAATTTTTAATTAAAAATTAAAAGTAAATGTCACCATACGAGGCGATGAATAGTCAATGTATTATATATATATTCGTAGATAAATTTGTTTTAAGGCTTGTCGTTTTCCTCAGTGCCTTCACTTGCATCATAATTTTCCAATACTATAACTTCATCTGATATTTCACTTTTAGTCATGATTTGATACCCAGAATAATTCATCTATGTCTGATATATAAAACATTTTCTTCGACTTGTATTGTCCTACAGACAGCAATCTCTTCTAAATTTATATCTGCATCTTGTTCATAAAAATTGCCGACCATTTCAAATGTTTTCACTTTTATTTCTCTAGAGATAGTTTGTCGGTTATATTGAGGTTATTCTGTGCCAAATACTATTGTCGCACACAGTAACCCTGAGTTATGATTGTATTGGTATAAAAATGTCATCAGGAATAATTAGAGATACAGAGTGCTTAAACTTTGTGTAACAGAGATTAGAAGGAAACAAACATTTTTTCGACGCATAGAGGATTATAGATTGCAAAGGCTCTTGTCAAAATATATGCAGAAGCATCGAAACTGGTTAGAACACGTCTTGTGCGTGTCTTGTGACAAGACTACTTCTTCTTTCGACAGCGAAAATTACGACATCGTAAACTGACGGATAATATTCTTAGGGTGTATTTGATGAAATTCACTGATACAGGTATGACTCGAGAGGAACCATAAAAAAAAAAAAATTATTGTAATTCATGAATGATGGTCACGTATTCCGCATAGAAAGGGAATTTCGGTGGACAATTTGTAGATGATTTAACATTTGCTATACATTTTCGAGAAGATTCGATTAGTCGAGTTTATTAATTCTTACAAAATATACTAAATAATCACGGATAAGAAACCCCAATTAATCATAAATTTTAACACTCACAGGTGTTACTTCCTTGTAAATAACGACGAAATAATCCTTTGACTAAGACATAATTTTAAGAATTATTTTAATAAACATGTCATAAGAGTATGTAAAACGTAATTATGTCATACTAAAGATTAAAGTCTCAGGCGGTTTTTTTAAATCTCTTAATTTATAAGTTTATGCTTTCTTGGGATCGATGTGAAAAAAAATATTTATTTGCTATTTTTTCTAGTAAAAATAATAATGCTGTATAATACACAGCGTATTTTACAATCTTGTAACATGTAAAAAGGTAATTTCATAGTATTTTATAATTATGAAATACATAGTAAACATTTAGGACAGTTTCTATACTATAATAAAAAAATATTTACTGGTAGTCAACCCTGAGAAACTAATGATAATTAAAAAAAAAATGACACAATTCAAAACAAAAATAGCCACTGTGAAAATTAATTGTTACTTTTTAAATTGTACGGGATTTCTCACCAATAAGGCAGGACATTTAAAAAACCGGACTAAACGACGCAAGATAATCGTTGCCAGCATTCTCTCTGATATAATTGACAACGGTATACCGTTATGTAGCGTTCAACCGGTTAAAGCGGAATTCAAAAATAGCCATATATGTAATCTCTTTTCCATAATCCTGAAATCGTGTAATTGGTGGTAGTGCCGGAAATGTGAGAGTCCAATCCCTATATGTCTAATAAAACTTACGAAAGTAGGAAAATGTTAGCTTTACACACGTTGTCTGAGATATTAATCATTGCGACACTATTTCAAAGAACGTTTGAATACATGTTACACTAATTCCACATAAATAAAACAAATATTTTATCTTACGTAGTTTTCGTGTTAAAAACTGAGGACATACGCAAAATTTCGTAATATTACAAGGTTTCTAAGAATGTTTACGAAGCAATCACAACACGAAATCGTATGTAATTTCAACTTAAAAGATTTGAAAGATGTGATAAACATGCATATTTCACACAATAGGATTAATAGTTTTTAATTCTGTATTATATGTTCTGACATACGGCTTCGTATTTAAGTCGCGGGGTCATAGGACGAAAATATCATCTTACGAGTATAATGGCCTTTGGATGCCACTGGATGAGTGGGTTTGCCCAACAATTTTCCGACACAACAATTTTAGTATATCGATTACCGTAGCAACAGTTTAATTATGAGTCTTGTTATATGATATACTCTTTTTTTTTGTTGTGAAAAACAAAGATTACTTTTGATCTACAGAATATTCCCAACAAGTTAAATCAATAAATTAGTTGGGTTAATTTATTTATATAATATTACGTACAAGGCGTATTTTTTTATCATATCCGCTTTGGGCATTTGAAAAATTGTATACACGGTCCGAATAAAATTAAATATCTTGACAGATTATTTACCATGAGTTACTTACCGTGAAAAAATATATACTATCATAAATGTGCCCAACATCCACCCACCCCATGTTTCATCATAACAACAGGTTTTAATAACGTGGATTATTGAATAATATTTAAAAAATAATTAAAACTTCTTATTTGGTCGACCAATAACGATAAGATATTATCAAGTCGCCATATGGGACGGCATTTCAAGTATTCGGATGACTGTATCAAGTAGAAAAAATTAGTTAAACATTCACATTGTGGACATCCATAAGCTCCACATACATAGAAACGGGTGTGGTTAGAAATAGATTAGGACATGAGTAATCGGTGGTTTGACAATAATTTACTTATAAGCAGTGAGTGAAAAACCAGTCTTTTAAGACGGAGACCATATCCGTTTAGGCGGAGATGATGATAAAATATCTTAGATAATAATTAATAATATAAAACACTCCAAAGAAAAAAAATACTATATCGCATTGACAAATCGACATGATTTGACTAATCAATTGTTTTTTTATACATTTTTCCTGTTTTTACCAATTCCGAACTATTCCCTGACAAACGGAAATGCCAATTTTCACCCAATAAGTGTATATTAATAATATTTTCTAGTTTTCCTTGACTTTAACATTGATAAGGATACATATTATCCGACGCAGACTAAAGCGCGTCACGATATTTTCCATCTATCTGCAGACTTCAATGACGTTTTTTTTATAAATATAGGCATATTGTAATAATTTATACTATTTTCCTGTACCTTTTTATCATCAGTAAACTTATTAAAGTATTAAATTGGCTCTCAATGATAAATTCACTATCATTCATGTCGAAGTTAACAAATTGTCTTGCTATCATCACTACTGACAAGTTAGCTCGTCTGCTCCGCAAACAGCAGATATTTTCGATTTCTTCAGAAGCTAACATTGACACGCTGATCATTGTTAGTCAGAAACTATTTTTCTGTCGATAAAATGTGATTATTTACATGAAAATATTTCAAAAACAGTATAGCCATCCCTTAATTACAAAACTTTGACTAGACTTTACATTTATAACACTAAAAGCTTATGTATTCAGTCGCCTGTCACAATACGAAATTAATCAAAACTCCTTAAATTTATGTAGTATTTTAGTTATTATAAATTAAAGAGTTAGACTACTAGCTAATGCAAACAATCATGAATGTCGTGCGTTGTTTTCGTTGAATACCCGATCCCCGTGTGTCCCGAAAAATGGCTTTGTTTTTATGAATTATGGGTTCATCTATAGCAGAGGTGTTTTGTATGGACCCCCTGCTTTCCTAATATTGATTTTTTTACAAATTTATCAATTATAAATTTCTTTTTGAACCAGACACAGAGCTACTCACTTT
>JAGVSQ010013917.1:0-10857 GCA_022683975.1 Rhyacophila evoluta
ATTATTTAAAACTGGTTTCACATATGGAAGTTTACCAGTTTTAAATAATTTAGAATTTAATCATTATTTATATATATATTTTTGATCATGTCCAACCTAAAAATGGAGCCAGTTTCTACGTCATAAATATGACTAATTCAAAAATGGTATAAATGGACTTCCACAATATAAAGATTCATAATTACAGCTTTTACAAGAATTGGTTACCAGCCAATCAATAAACCTATTGATACGCAAGAGTCAGACTATCCGGAGGCTTCTCTCTTCTTCCGAATGGTGGGATTCCGGAAACTTTAAGGACATTGATTATTTCCAATAGGATGTACGAGTACGCAGGGGAACTAAAAGGCGCTGGTATGACTTGGGAGGATGCGAGGCGGCTGGCGGGTAACTGAGAATCTTGGAGGCGCCATGCGGTGACCATATGCTCCGCATATGGAGCGTATATGACAGAGAGATAGATTTGATATGCTCAGCAGTTGTTAGATTTTTGCCCATTTCGTCTGAATCGGAAGCGCACACGTTTACTTTCAGTTACCAGGAGAACTAAATTTGCAAAAAAGTATTAAATATATTTTTACTCCGCATTGTGATTTTTCTCTAAGTATTAAGAAGAGCGTCTTTTTTATCATAGTTCAAGAGTAATAGAGTTTGGTTAGACGAGAAATGATATACTAGCATTAGATGTAATAGCTTAGTCTGCTTAACTAAAGTTTTCAAGGATGCTGCTCCTGGGATATTCATGAAACTTTGAAGAAATCTCAACATCTGATACATCACGGTATGCCACTGAATAACTGAAGTGTAAACGTAGTGTGTGATGTATGGTGAAGCAACTAGACAAAGTTAATTATATACTTCATGAATCTTGCTCAATATAATTTATATGGAAACCTCGAATCACAGCCGTACTTCAAAGTAAATGAGAGATAGCACAAATTTGGTAATTCAGTTGCAATGTACTTATTTTTAAATAAAGATAGGTAAACAAAGAGAATAGTTTAATATATGAGAGGAATATTTCTAAAGTGAACTAATTCCACTAAGCCAAAATTTAAAGGATCATATTTTTAACATTTTTTGTTCATAAAACTATAATATAAATATGTAGTGTTATGTACCCATAATTACACGCGCAACCTACTCAATAAGTACAGAAATTAACTTAAATATTATCCAAGCGTGTCTTGACCTATATTTAAGCCACGTAATTTAAGCAAAGGCTATTGATTCGATGGCGCTGATCATCGCAGGACACCGCGCCAAACTATTTAAATATTATCCAAGCGTGACTTGACCAATATGACAGCCACGACATTTAAAACAAAGCTATCAATCATCATAGGATGCCACGCTCGACGATCTAAATATTACCCAGACGTGTGAGGTCTCTTGAACAATATAAAAGCCGTTGACTGAATCCAGTAGGCAGTCAAGAAAGAGTATCAGGCACCGATTACACACCAGTCGCTCGTCCGAATTCCTCACTTCTCTTGTATCTACATTTATTATTGTCTTTGTTATATTTAAGAAGCATACTGTATATTGCAAATTCAAAGTAAAATAAAAGAAACCACAACGAATGAGAACTGCTTACCACAGTGCTCAATCCGCGTGGGCATTTTTAAAAAGCCAACTCGCCTTCTGAACATAACAGTAGTAACACTATACAGGTTTTCATTTTACAATGAAATTGAAGTAATAATAATTTAAATGTTTCTGAATAGTATTTCTTTGAAAACTATGCATACAGTATGTAATAATATTGTGATATTAAAAGTGTTTTAGCATGAAACATAATAAAATTTGAATACTGAATACAATGGTTCGGTATATATTTTGCGTCCATCGCTCAGAAATTCTACGTTGAAGCCACACATATTTATTGCATTTGCAAGTGAAACTAGAAGTATAGTTTTCTCGCTGTAAAGATAATGGAGTTCTGTAATATGTCAGTTAACCTCAACGTGCATTGTAAGCATCTATCAACAGTTAAATTGGACGTTTGTTTATTTACTTGAATAAAAAACCGAGACATCTGAATGACAGTGAATATACAATGTTAAAGCCTCAACTGATAATGTACAATAAAATTGTTTTTTTTGTATATTCATAATAAATCTAATACAAATATATTTTTCTAATCAAAACAAAAGCAAATAAGACCATTTTTTTTTATACCATGCTCGCTTCCAAAGTGGAGCATATGGATCTACACAGTGTGGAGATATCTACTCAGAAAGGAAGTATATGGATCTCCGCAATGTGAAGAAGTCTTAACAGATTATTTTTCACGAGAATCGTTTGTCAGACAATTGCTTAACCCAATGGCCATCCATTCTTACTTTTTTAGATATAAAAAATTCGACAGATGGAGAATCGACTACGCATTCTTCGGATTGTTAGGCGCGCACAAATCTACCGGTATTTTTTTCTGCGGTTAGCTAAATAAATTTTTAATTAATATTTTTGGCTGATGGTGCTTGATGGGAATCGATTTTAAATAAATGTTTATAAAAACTAAACATTTTATGATAAACGAGTGTATGAATAAAAAGTGATATGAGGTCCGTTTTGAAATTGTATGTTTTTTAATAAACCTTTTAAGTATTTTTGAAAATCATGGATCATGTATCCTCTTCAGCTGTTAATACAAAATCGAAAGATAAAATTTATGATATTTATAAATTTTGTGGTAAATATTTTCGATATAAAGTTGAAATTTCGAAAAAACAATACACAGAGTACCTCTTCACGTTTTATCGACGGCCCTCTGGAATATACGAGTCGTTCATTCGGACAATGGCTGAATATCATATCAGACCAGGAATTTTCAATATGAGATATATCCAGGTATTATTATTATTTATCCCTCGGTAACGGAAGATAGTTTGTACGGTTGTATTACACACAATAAATCGTTTGCGGAGATTTAGTGTCTGGGTGTACGCCCCTTCGCCGTAGGGCCACTATGTAAAGTTGAAAAGGAAAAATATGTTTCATGCCACGATAATAATAACACAGAATCGAGAAAGCATAAAATCGTAACAGAGAAAATTTTCCGTATTTTTCCGTGAGTTTTGTTTTTTTTTTTTGCATTTTTTTTTAACCACTGTGGCGCCTCGTTTTTTTACGTCGACTATGACTCACGCAATTATTCCGATTGACAAATTATATTTATTCTATGACTAATTTGAATACCAACATTCCTAGACTGCAAAAAAAAACTTGGTAGCATTCATTTCAATATTGAAAAAGTCTCTCTAGTCGCCTTAGTAGCAATTTATTACTCGCCATTATGATTTGGTTTCCGATGCAAAAAATTTAGCAATTGAGATAATCAAAATTGCCATATCCTGCAACGGCTAAGAAAATCTCAACAAGTCTTGGAATAGGGCTTATCGTGCAAATTATAAATTGCAATCAAGGTCGTGAAAATCTGTTACTGGGACACTTCTGATACTTTGTAGAATTTATCACGTTTGTACGACACGTTATACATCCGCACAATAGATGTGGAGATGTGCTGGGCAATGAAGGAAAAGTTTCATAAGTCACAAATTATTTAATGTTTCATAAAATTGTGCAGGCTTGTTATCATAGTGGCCGATTTCATGGCAACTGCACGCTAGACAGCTGCGCACTGGAAAAGTGCACACATAGACAACAACGCACACGAGCAGTGTTCACATCTGCGCACACATTGAAGTGCTCACACTGGCTCAGACATATTAAGATAATGTATATTTAATTTACGTGATTAGGAGTAGTAGATTTTTATATTTTATTTTAAGTTTTACACAGTCGCTTACTTATAAATTAACAGTTTTGAGATAATGGGTATTTTGTTATTATTATGTAGTATATTAATGGGACAGTCAGATTTTGTATTTGCCAAAACATATTCAATAAATGCGAATTTTTTTTTCGCAATATTAGTTTCTTTGCTTTTGAAATAATACATACATTAGGCCGATTACAGGAGACCCATCTGATTTTAACTGATTTTTTCTAGAAAGACCACATGTATACTGATTTGTTGATCTTGTCAATAAACATGAATTATAAAAACCCGACGAATCCAAAATCAGTAATTCGTCGACACTGTCTTTAATGTAGATGGCTTATTATAAGCTCTAATTTCGAAACACACGTTTGTTAAACGTATAGAATCAGCATACAAATGCAGTTTTACAAAGTAAATATAAATTCAATTTATGTATAAAATTTAAAAGTATCGAAAGAATTTTAATTCAAAAAATAAGTTGTATTATTTTTTTAACCAACCGTAACAAAAAAGTTCCAACCATTTAAAAGAATCGATTACGATTTGAAACGTTTTAAGGCAGTTTGTCAAATATGTCACTTCTGTTTAAGATATTTATGATTCTCTTATGGATAAAACAAAATCATAAAATACTGCAATATAATTGTTATGTAATTATATTGGTATGAAATAATTGAAAGCTTATAAAAAAATTCAATATCAATTTGCAAAACGTGAAAGCAAGAAAGTTGTCGGATTTCAAATAAAGAACCAAACAGAAGTCATTATAAAATTTAAAAATACTAATAAAGCTCTATACGTGTATAAAAATAAACTTAAATAAATGAGTGAATTGCCAGACTGCTTAGGTAGGTTGCTCTCTATGCACCGCAACTGAAGGTCGTTTTTTGTACAAGTGTTATAATCGTTGATTTGAAGGACCTTTTTATGCCGCTATAATATATTATAATATACTGTTTTTAGTGAGTTATATGCTTTTGTTAACAATATTTCATGTTTGAAATGTTTTCTTCAGTGAAACGTGAAAGAAAATAATGAAACAAAGAGATAAAGCACTTGTGTAATATTTCTTAGTATGCTCTTGTCATTCGGATTTTGTAGGAACTAATTCGGTAATTTGTATTCAATGCCACACATCCTTGAGAACTAATTCTATGTGGTATACCAAAATGAATAATAGGCAAAGAAATCAATTTGTGTAAGTAATTGAAATTAGAAAAATAGTTAAACTACAAATTGTTAACGTGAAATCAAATGAATTCAATAAATGATTTATATTTATTGAGTATAATTTGATTCAAAGCTTGCCAAATAATATACGACAAAAAATTAAAGCACTTCAAAATTGTACTTGTTAGTTTTTAACTTTGTACTGTATTCTGCTTAGGTATATTCAATGACATGGCTGAAAATATTTATACCTTTTGTAAGCTTTTTAAAATAAAATATTTTACATTATTTCTGTATAAAAACTCAGGCAACCGAGAAGGTTTCTTGATACAAAAACTTGACCGTCATAGAAATCAAGCTTTTTTCAGTCAGAAATCAAGCTTTAGAAAGTTTTTACTCTTGCCGACGGAAGCTGTATAACTGTAAGATATCAAATTTTATATTAAAAAATACAAACGTAATAACGTAAAACGGTACTTTACAGTTGATACACCATAATACGTGAGCTATGAAATAGCAGAAGATTGGAAAGGAACTAATTTATTTTTGTAAAAAAAAATAGTAGAATTTTATTTGAAATTTGAGTAATATTCGTAAATAAAGTAAATGGCAATCTTACTTTATTCGAAAAACTAGTTAAAAAATAATACATTATTGATAAGCACGATTATTTCTTTTATATTGTCTACCGTTTTCTTTCCTTACATAATTATAATTATCATCAAATGTTTTACCTTAATTTTATTTTTAAATTACTGTTTATTACATTAGATGGCTTATTAAAATTGTTAAATTTTAATATATTATAGTTCATAAAGTATAGACTTTTTATCACTTAGTTGATGGCGTTCTTTTTCATAAGCTTTTAAAGAAAAATTCAAATATAAAATAACATTTGAGTTTTATTTTTTCCAATACTTTATAGTGTAATATAAATGACATACCTTTTGAATTTTTTATGATATTTTCACTTAAGTACATCAAAACACGCGCTCGACTTCGATTGTGGACATGAATTATCAATAAGAGTAATTTACCATTTGCTTATGCACAATAAAGCAAATTTCGTAAGGGGTTGCGAAACATGCTTTCAACCCTTAAAAACATAAAAAGCTTTCTAATTTTTTATCATCAAATTTTCATTGAAACTTCTTAAGGTTTACCTTTGGTAATCGATCAATTTTACCATTAATAATAAACTAGTTCACAAAATAAAATTACTAGAAACAATAAAAAAAATCAATAATATAAAGCTTGATAAAGGAAGAGAAATTTAACCATAAAGTTTATTGATAATGAGAGGGAAGCATACTTAATAAAGTCTGGGAAGAATTAACTTAACAGTAGAGAGTGTGATTATTTAAAATGTTTTTTATATAATATAATACTACAAAAATAGCGATATAATTATAATTATTACGATTGTTAGTATTCTTAATGTATCTCGTGAAATACCTGTTATATGTTCTTAAATAAGTTCTTGAGAAATATATATTTATAAATATTTAGCATCGTTACGTATTTAACGCTTGATTTATTAAGGATATGGATAAATAAATATTGTATTTATTGAATAATAATACAAATGTGTTGAAAAAATGTAAATGAAGACTATGGATGTGAAGTTTTTTTTGTTTCCTCGAAATAAAACTATTATTTTTTTTTCAACGTCGACACGCTTTTGAAAAGAGGTCCTAAATTGTACGTTACCCCTAATAAAAATAACATTTGATAAAATTGCAAATATGCAGAACTATGCCAGTGTCGGGTTAAGAAGTCCGGATGCTGGCTACAGGGGCGGACTATCGAGGGGCGGTAAAGGATGAGCAAAGAGACGTGCCTACAGCATGGCCCAGAGCGAACACACTTTGAATTATTCATATGGAGCGCCGGTGCTAAATAAAATAAAAGTACCGTGGTTTCCAAGCCAGCGCATATGTATATAGGGTTCCCACTTTTTCATTTGGGTACTTAGGTAGATATGCTGAGTGTTTATTGATGATACGACTTGTTTTCTCCCTAACTACTCAATAAGTATTCGCATACATAATGCGGACGTATACCATGGCGTAATACATATCGTAATCAATATGACACGCCCTAAAAATTTGTTTCAGAAGTGTTTCATGAACCGATTGCAAAGAAAGTCTTCACCATATACCCTAAAATCCTTCTTAATTCACTCAAATAATCATTGAAATAAAAAATACTACATTTTATTTCTTTATGTATTTTTTTATACCACGTTCGCTTCCAACGTGGAGCATATGGATCTACACAGTGTCAAGATATCCACTCCGAAAGAGAAGTAAATGGATCTCCGCAATGAGAAGACGCCTCATTATTTTTCACGAGAATTGTTTTTCAGACAATTACTCAACCCAATAAGCAACCAGTCCTGCATTCTCGGATTGTAAAAATCCGACAGAAGGGGATTCGAGCCCGCATTCCTCGAATTGCTAGGCGCGTAGGCTACCAACTATGCTACCGGGAAGACTTTATGTATAATTTTTGTATATCTTTTAAAATGTTTATACATGAGAGCGTAAAAAATAAAAAAAACACCACAGTCCACAAAAGAAGTATCGCTAAAATCAAATAAATTCAAAAGTGGCCTTTTAATTATTTATTCTAATAATTTCCTATGAATATATGAATTTAATTAAACTGTTATATTGTAAATAATAATATATAATATGTTTATACTAAAAACGTTAATACAATGTGAGCAACTCACTTTACTCGTTCTTATATGGATGGTGGCGATTTCGCTATTAACCCTCCCACACATATAACGTAATCTGTCCATAATAATACTACTGGCAATATGTACTGGATTATGCACAATTTTTTGACAGAATAAAGATCAGTCCTCGAAAGTTTGAGACCCACTCGTTTGTATCAAATTACAATTTGTATTCCTGCAACTGGTTGTTTGATTTGATTTAATTCAACTTCATTATTTTTAATTTTTTTTTACAACCAAGATTTTTATTTTTAATTTCTTCAAATATTATCTGAATTTACTTTATTTTTGTGTCATATTACTAAGAAAGTTTCTAGAACATTGAACATTCTAAGAATCCATGAATAAATTCTTAAAGTAGATAAATAATCATTATTGTCTATGTGGTTGATGATTTCGTAAACTATCACATCTGTGCGTCACTCGAAGTTAACAATTCAAAATGATGAGCAGGTTTTCAATGGGTTGGGATTTTAGCTATAATAATTAACCTCCAAGAGAGCAGAATCCAAGTTGTGGAAATCTGTATGTTGTATAATTATCAGAAAATGAACGTTTAAAATATATGTATATTAAAACGCAAGTATTCAACTATAATACATACAAACAAAAAAGTATTGAATATGAAATATTCTGTTAATTTGATAATTTTATTCTGGGTATTTGTTAAAATCTATTTTTTAGTACTCTAGTTTATGTCAATTAATTATTTTATACCATGATTGATCTCAACGTGGAGCATATGGATCTACACAGGTTGAATATATCCACTCCGAAAGTTGAGTATATACTCGTAGATCTCCGCAATGTGAAGACGTCTTGACAGATTATTTTTCACGAGAATTTTTTATCAGACAATTACTCAACGCAATGGGTATCCAGCCCTGAATTTTCAGATTTTTAAAATCCGACAGATGAGGAATTGAACCCGCGTTCCCCGGATCGCTAGGCGAGCACGCTACCAACTACGCTACCGGGGAAACATTTTTAGTGACATAATATTTATTTACTCTTAGAGAGAAAGAATTGCTTCATAATTGATACACACCGTAAGATTCCACGATATTAATACATGATAAATAATACTTCTTTAATAGCTTTCAGTCTTTTAAGTGCAACTATTTTTTTAAGGGTTGCCAGAAGCCAACCGAAAAACGTTCGCGACAACCCTGCCGAGTCTGACAAAACCTCACATTGAAAAACACTAGCAGCACGCTAGCACGCCTGGCACGATCCAATTTGTCTCATATTTTTTTTGTGATTTGTTTTTGTTTTTCATAAGCGATGGCCACACAGTCACCGAGTTCCGAAGAACAGTTTTATTCTACGGACGAATCCGCCGCTGATTTGATCAGAAGTTTGTTTTATCACGGAAATACTATTTAGTTTATTTTTTTTACTTTCTCTCCATTGAATCGAACGTGAACGTGTATGGTATTGTTTTATTATGTTAAAAAATATGTCCGACGTGGAAGAAGTACCCACTATAGAAAGTTTTTCGATTGTGTGGCATTTCCACATTTTTATAATGCACGAAAGAGCTTTTCGACTTTTGATACTTTGTTACACGTAGCATTTTAAAAAAGCCTTTAAATATAATTATTTAAGAAAACTTTATAGATGTATGTACATTTAACAATTTTTACTCTATATAATATCCAATAACGCAGGATTGAATGCCTAGGTTGAGCAATTATCTGACAAACAATTCTCGTGAAAAATAATCTATCAAGACGTCTCCACGATGCGCAGATCTATGTTCTTCACTTTCGGAGTGAATATTTTCACACTGTGCTTGCGAGCAAGCGTGGTATAAAAATTAAAAACATCGAATGTAGAAAAGCAAATGATGTTACCTACATATAACAAATTTTACAGCAGGCACAAAAAGTTTAATTTATGATTTAAAGCCGGAGTAAACATTTAAACTAACTTTAAAAATACTACAATATACCTTAATCAAAATTTATTGAGATTATGAAAGTCTTTTTTCGTGGTCGTAAATTGCACAGGCACTCCTTTTGTTAAACTTAAAAGCTAATGATAGATTTGCTAAAGCTTGTATTAAGTTATAAATGTTGTAATTATTAAAAAAGTGCATTGCATTAATTTGGATACAAATCTGCATAATATAAAAACACACCAAGGCAAATTATTTAACTCAAGATAAACTATCAACTAGGTATTTACTCTTAGATCTTTTTTTAAATTTAAAAAAATCTTTTTTTTCAGTATCTTGTAAGCAAATATATTCATTATACCATGAAATGAAATTATTTAATTTTTAACAACAGTAAATAATAGATCAAATTTATTGATCAGAGTTCAAACAAAAACAAGTAGACCCGTATGCTTGTAATTACTGTAGTAGTATGAATGCTGTGAAACAAAATTTTACATTCCAATTCTGCAGAGACGTTTACAAATTTATATGTCTGCAAATGTCGAGCGAACAATAGAACCTTTCCGATAAGAGTAAGGCGATGACTTTCCAATCAAAAGTGTTCACAACAAATATTCATTAAATAGTTTACAACAATTAAATAAGCTGAAACATTTATAATATTTGCATAAAGATTTTTTAGAAGCCTTAACTTTAACGCGATCTAAATAAAACATGCTTATTATGGTATATAATATACGCTGAACAGTTGATGTTTCAATCAATGTCACAATACATTATAACGATATCAATTTTCCCCCACTCTTTTCCCATGTCCATTCCGAAAGTGGAGAAGATATGTATGATTTGCCAGAACATTGTCCACAAATATTGATGGCCAGACAATGAGCAACCTTTAAAAATCCAACATGTGATAATTGACAAATGTAATACACATTATGTTTTACTCTAAGTTTTGCCGAAATTATAAGTAATTAAAAATAATTTATATCTTCCAAATATAGTATGATAAAATAAATTTTTATATTACACGAAAACTATTAGATCTTGTTACAACACGTGTTGACGTTGTTTCTATTTTACTGGAATTGTATTGTAGTATCATAGAATGCCATCAGATCATAAAATATATGTTTGGAGAAATAAAGAAATACTGAAATGGTATGGGAGAATCCTAAGCCATTTGTGGGTGGCAGCTATATCGTCGTATTACTGGCAAAAGACGTTAAAGTAAAAAAGTGAGTTTTGAAA
>JAGVSQ010013918.1:0-10856 GCA_022683975.1 Rhyacophila evoluta
GAAAACAACCTTTCAAAAAAAACAAGGTGTATAAATATTTTTCCTTTCAAAAAAAAGTCCATTGAGTCAACACGTGTAGATTCAGGACTCTGCACTCCCTAATAAAATGAGATATTCTATATTTGAGTTTGTTTTTCGTACTACTAAACTCGTAATTACAAATTATGTATAAAAGAAGTGTGGGACAAATTCATTAAAATTTAAGAAAACTGAATCTGCAATTGCAAACAATCATTTATGTTTCAATATTTACCAATTATACTATTTGAGTTCATCATATCTTGTATTGACAACAGTTTTTAATTTAAACATTTCTAACGGATTATACCACATTTGTTCTGAAAACCCACTATTGGTCTGTATACATTCATTTGTATTATTTATGTTGATTATAGTTTTTCTTTCATGGTAAATAAAAATAATATGTAGAACCTTAATATTTTATTAATCACAACAAATCAACTGTTTGACATATATATTGCGGACATTTCAATTGTGTTAAAATTTTCATATTCATTGTTGTCTTTCCAATGGTATTAAAACATTAAAGAAAGTAGAGGTAAGCGTGTGCGCCTTGCAATCCGGAGAAACCCGATTCGGTTCCAACATCGGCATCCAGTCCTGCATTTTCTCATCTTTAAAATCCGACAGATGGGGAATCAAACCCGCGTTACCCGGATTTCTAGGTGCGTAGGCTACCAACTACGCTACCTAATACTACAACTACGATAAGCGCTAAAAAACCCTAAAATTTATAATAAGAATAAAAAACAAAATTTTCTGAGAGTATCTGTTAAATACAGAATGTCTCAACTTAGCAGTGGCCAGCAAGGCTTCTCCTCTCTCGTTCCCCTAGCATTCATACGGTGTCCCACCCCCCTCCTATCTGACGCACGATTATCAAAACCATCAGCCGATGAAGCCGCGGCAGCACCACGGCCATCTGCACCAACAGATCGCTCAGCAGCAGCACCTGGACCATCACCCCCCCTGTGGGAGCCAGTTGCTCCAAGACCTCGTCTTCCAGCGAACATAAAACATGGAGTAAACGACAATCCCTGGAAAGAAATGGAATTTGAATATCTGATTAATTGTATTCAGTCTTGACTCCAATACCCTTTTGTATGCAAAATATAGGGAACATATCTGCCGGGATATTGACTAATATATCTTTCTACATCAAATTCTTACTTTATTGTAAGAGAGTAAGTTCAAAATAAATCATTATAATAATTAAAGCAAACCATAACATACGAGTAATAACTTGAATATTCTTGACACAATAGGTTTTATTAGGTTAGGTTGGCTTCCTTTGGATGTATATCGTAAAAGATATAAATATTATATTATATTCACAAAAATTTTACAAGTTACAACAACTGCTTATCGCAATATATTGTTTCAACTTTTATTATTATCAACTATGGAAACTTTTGGCTTTGGAAAACAGGTGGCAATAATTAATTTATAATTAATTCAGAGAAACACCATATTAATACTTAGTAAAGTTCAATATATTATGCAGACAATTATTTTTGTTCAAACTTTCATCTAGTTAAAAAAATAATTAATCAATATTTTCGACTGATGGTGCTTGATGGAAATTGATTTTAAATTCTAAATTCTAGAATTTGAAAAAATAATTATTTAATTTATTATTCAATAAATTCCATTATTTGTACATTCTTGGTAGAAAGGCATATTATAATAGAAAGAAGAGCTTGTTTATTTTACAGTTTTGTACCAAATTTTAAATCGATTAATATTATTATTTCAAAAGATTTCATTTAATTGTTTTAAATGAAACTCATATTTGTTTTTCGATTTGTCTTGTTGTTTTTAGCACGCTATCATAACGCAACAACAGAGGCTAAGGCTCACCATACGATGCGTTCGAAGAGACGACCGCTGGAGGAGGAGCTGGAGCGGACGTATGGGGTCCATTTAGTTATGCGTTTAAAAAAAGTAAAGAAAAATTCGTACAACAAATCTACTTTAATGCAAACATTGCAATACTACCACGAAGAGGTAGAACAGTGAATCTTTTGATTTGTTGTCAGTCTCTACCAATAATATTAGGTCAGATACAAATAATATATTTTATTCCAAGTTCAAGTCTAATCCAGTTGTGGCAATTTCCGGTGAATTCCTTGAATTACATAGTTTATACAATATAATATACTGTAATTATACTAAAGCAATCACTTGTCTTAAAAAAATACCACAGATACCTTCACGTATATACATGTATTGAAATGTTTTTTTTCATCTTCTGAACATTTGAAATTTGGTCTATTAGACAAACCAATCCTATAACGACGATTTTATTATCTAAAGAGTGTAAACAGAGCTATATGACACTTGAGAAAATAAACGATTCTAACAACAGGGATGTCACGTATTGGCCGTATGCTCCACTGAGTGGGCAAACAGAAATTTAAACTACTTTAATGCTTTTGTATACTCCACATTCGTAGTGGACATTATTTGCTTATAATTGATTCTGAGATTCCAATATTGATAATTATTAGTAGAATTATTCAATAATTAATATAATATTACTCTATATATATAGCGGCTTCATAGTTCCCTACTTAAGTTCACAGTTTGTGCTGTGCCATGAAGATGATGCACGGTGCATATTTTTGGAACGTCTCCCTTCCGATTCGACGACCGAGAGCGTTGCGACGTCCATTTGCAATGGTGACAGGGTTGGCAGAAATATATTATATTTATTAATAGAAAAACCATTCTTCTCTAGGCATCTTAGTTTAGAGCTTTTCCAAGTCATCTAAATATTCCGTGAATAATTTTCAATATCGATTTGCGATGGTCGAGTGCTTTCGAAGACTCCAAATATAATCGTGTTCATCTTCTACGCCTTCTGCGCATTTCTACATCTCCGCATTTTATTGCCGTCCGCCAAGTGGTGTTATAAACTTTACAAAAACTCAAATATTTCTCAAAATTAACAATGTGATCTACCAACCTTAGTCTTTTCATCCTTCACTTGCTTAATTCGGCTTGAAATGATTTAATCACTTGATACATATTTGTTTTTAAATACTTAGAGAGTTATTGCGTATTTGTATGGGTCCTAGGGCCCTCATCTATTCGTCACAATATAAGAGTATTTACATTAAATTGACACCCTAGTTTTGCCTTTTAGTGTTTACATATATTATTTGTAGGAAGATACACAATTGCAAACAAATATGTAAAATAGTACATTGTTTGGCTCCCGGTGGACGCTGAAGCCTTTTAAGGAAGGGTAATGTTCAGAATCATTTGGGGGGCGCTTAGAAGGTGTAGAGGGCGGTAGTTTAAAATGGAAGAAATTAATATTTAGATCACGGAAGCTAAAAAAAAAACGGGAAACCGGCAGTGAGTATTTTTTTTTTTTGGTTTGTAGACCAAAAAAGATTAAGAGTCTGTGATTTCCGCCGAATCCTCTCATTTATAATATTAATTTTGAAAACTATATCCATACATTGAAATATGTTATAATATTGACTAGGAATTAATTTTATAAACGATTCTATCTTAAATTAATACAGCTGTGACAGGGCCTTCGGTTATTTATAACCGACTCGAAAGATTCTGCTAGCCCTAATTATTAGACGCTCGAAATCTATCTACGGTGCATTGGACGCCTCATTTCAGCGTCGGCGTCGTGTCACCGCGCTATTACAAAAGCCTCTCGCTTCGATGTGACGTTTATTTACATCGCGATTGTTTATATTATATTTTACAGTATTATAATTACTTAAGACATTTTCACCAACATGATGATCGGTCTAATTTTAATTTTTAAGAATTTAAGGAAGAAATGAGTGAAGTGAAGTGTTAAAGAGTATTATTTTTTATCAAATGTGAATTTATTATACAGTATTACTAATTGATGTTGTAAATAAAACATAAATAACAAAGTTTCATATCATGTGATTCAAAGTATATTTAATAAATAGTTTTGAAAGTTTTTGAAATCAGTTTAAGCATGGCCAACGTAAAAATTGCTCTACGGGTGAGACCTCTTCATGAAAAGTAAGTTTTTTTCATTTAGTTTTTATTTATGGTGCCTTCAAATACTAATATGTACGCATTTTATATTCATTAGTAATCGATGCTTCTGTTTCATAGCTGGTTATATTAAAAAGTGTGCAATTATTTATAAATATAATAGAATATAAAGGCTCTATTGTAATCATATAATGTTTTAAATGGTTTCATATATTTTTAACCATGTTCGCTCCGAAGTGGAGGTTATGGGTTTCCGCAACGTAAAGACATATCTCGACAGATTATTTTTCACGAGCATCGTGTCAGCCAATTGCTCAACCCAATGAGTATCCAGTCCTCAATTTCTGGAAGTTTAAGTCTGGAAGTCTGGAAATTAAAAATCCGGCAGATATGGAAATTAAGCCCACGTTCCCCGGAGGCAAAGTGCGTAGGCTGACCTCTAAGCTAACGGAGATACTTCTAGTAGCGGATTTACCTAAGAGCGTATCAAGAGCGCGCTTGTGGTCTCACGATTAAAGAGGCCTCCAAATTGTCGAGGATCGGATCTCGAAAGTCCGGACTAAAGTAGAAATTGTTAAGATATTTTGAGACTTAAAAACAGAGAAACCAAAGGTTTTGGAGGAAGATGGAAGTAAAAATTTTAAGATAGCGTGAGACACAAAAAAATCAAAACGAGAAACCATAAGATTTTAGACGAAGTACAAAAATATATATCTTAAGACAGCGGGAGACGAACGAAAAACGAGAAATTACAAAATTCTCGACGAAAGTTAATTTTCAAAAAGAATGAGATGTAAAAAAAACGATTGCGCCTGGGGTATAGGGCTTCAAATGCTAAATCCGTTACTGGAGACTTCATACTAGTGTTTTCATATTAGCAATTACAAATTATAGTTTTTTATATTGTTATTTATAAAACAATTAATATTATAATACGTGGAAGTTGATGGCTAATCATTATACATCATGGATTTGCTTATCCAAAGGAGAAGAATACCAACTAAATAATAAATATTATCATGCTGTGGGGTCCTTAAAAATATTTTTCCTCATCGGAAGTGACAACGTCATTTTTGAGTCAGAGAAAACTTTGTGAATGTTTGTTTGTATACACAAAACGCACCACACGTGCTTCCCAAATTTCTATTAATATCCTGGTTCATTTCGACTTCTTTATTATGAACACTCAACTTAGTCTTGTGAAGAGGTGATTATGAAATTAGAAGACGAGTCACTTTAAAGATTCCAAGCGAATAACAGTATTAAGATTTCGGATGCACTTCTAACTTAGGATAATAAACATGTTTTATTTTGACAGCCGGCATATTTTATTGCACTTTCGAGATGCCAAAATCTTTTCGTGGTAGGCGATTTTTGTTTCGTGCTAAAAAACACGCATGTATTAAATTCTATAGTATTTTGACAGATCTACAATATTATTTCATGTTAACCGATTCTTCGTATTAAGCGTTAAGAAAAAGTTTCAAAAGTCTACGACACGATAGGTATATTTGTAGCTTGTTAAATATATTGATATACGCTAACCTCTTGTTTACCGAGCAGCATATTTTACGGTGGCGTGTGTAGGTTTAGAGCTGGAATTCGCAGTTTCAAATCGCATAACTTGTTAACATGTGGTCTCACAATCCGGGGAATGCGGGGACAATTCCCACATCAGCCGGATTTTAAAAAAATCTGAAAATACAAGACTATATTGAGAAATTGCCCAACAAATAATTCTCGTAAAAAAAATAACCTGTCAAGACTTGTATTTACATTGCAGATATCCATATACTTTTAGAGTGGATATCTTCACATTTTGTAGATCCATATGCTCCACTTTGGTAGCGAGCATGGTATAATAAATAATACAATATTTTTAATATAATAATATTAATCATTTGCGCGATGATTTATATTAACATAATGTTTTTTCCATAAGAATTAGTTGCCACTTAATAGTCCAACCAAAGGGACTCCCAGTCTAGCCATCTTTGAATTATCGAAAATCTTTATATAGCTGCGGGATTCAAGCCCGTGATTTCCAGCACTGATGCGTGCGTGCTTACCAATCGTCCATATTTTATGACAATATATAATATGTTTGTTAAAAGTATAACGCACTCTACTCAATAAAAACGTGTAATTAATGTGATCAAACTTCATCAAGAATCAATATGTTTAATCAAATTACATCTTAAAACCTCTCACTTATCAATCATCATATAATTTTCGAGCTTCCTATGTAATTTTACATAAATTTGTAGTTTAAATTTTAAGAACAAGAACACCCATTTCTTAAATATGTGTAGTAAGACTTCAATTGCAATGTATTTCTTTTTATTTAATAGTGAATTTTTTTGTAATTATTTTTCAGGGAACTTCAGGAAGAAAAGTCTTCAAAAATGGTGGTCGTGACTGAAGACGACAACACGGTTGCCATTACAAACTTAAAAGTTCGTAATAAAAAAAATCTTTTCCATATATTTACATAAAATAGTACTTCGCTGTGTTTTCATTGCACCACCTATTATGTCTCCACAATGTATTCCAGAGGGTATTAATTGCATCGTGTATTGTAAGTCACATTGAAACATTACAAGTATGAGGTATTTTTCAAAACACCAAAAGCGTTCCAGGAACAATTTCTAAATGCCTAGGGATGCACGATTTGTATTCTAACTAAGCCTCTGATGGTCTCAAACCTTGACGAAAAGGAACATTTTCGAGTTCTTCCATTTCAAAGAATATCTGGTGACACTAGTAGACAATGTAAGTTGCTTCAATCCACCATAAAAATAACTAGCAAAAGACACGCTTGCTTACGAGCTGAAGAGTCTATCAATTTGAAATATTTTTTTATTCTAATTGAAAATATATACTGGATAATTAGTAGTGTAAGAATCAATTCTTTAACCATATACAATAATATTTTATTAGTTTAATTACATTGTTGTTGTTAGTAAAAATTATTGTGACATAATTTTTGTAAAGGTTCCGGCAAGTAACGCAGGCGATAGTCGTGAGAGAGTGAAGCGATTTTCCTTCGACTTCTGCTTCGATTCTTCAACTCCTGCGAGTACAAATTACGCCACACAGGAAATGGTACGTGAATACTTATTTTTTCTTCCTTAATTTTCATTCCTTAACTGGGGCATCTAGATACTAAGAGGAGTCTCCGAAAATCCTCGATGCAAGTCAGTATTCTTTAGTCCTACCATGTCATATTCTAACTTCGCCGTATTTATTATGTGTGTTTTATTTAGCTGTCTGTTGGTTGGTAAATATATTGATTAGGTTAAAGTTCTCTCGAGGCATCCGTAGTACGTAATAATTAGCTTTAGTCGTAATCAATAGCTACAAGGTGCGATTTTTATGTCCCTCTTAAGAACAAAGCCATATAATCGTATTTTCAGAATCTGAGTCAAACATCCGTTTTAAAACTCAATATAGGTGTTTTCGGGCCTTTATTAGATGCCATGATTCGCAACAGTAAAGTAGTCCTACCAGAATGCGCGCATAAGACGAGCTGCATTTTTTTAGAGATTCAATAACGTATTTTATCCCTTTCTATTACTGTTGTGTCTTTTCTCAAAATATATAGAAACAATTTGAATTATCTTAAATTGTAAAGTTTTATAAATATGTTTTGCCTTTTTCTATCTTCCACTTCTTTAAAATGTTAAATAGCTACTAGCTACCGACCCTCGTAAAAGATGTCATATTGTTATATTATATTTATTTAGTGTATTTATTATTACATATAATTTCTCTCCTTACAGTGGTTTATATTAATTTATTAAATTAATCTTGTTTACCAGCTCAAACGCTGTTGGGTTATTTTTCAGATATATTTCTATATAATGAAATATTTATTTTATTTCATGTAAATTTTAGTTATTTAATTTCATCAAATAATATTGATTTGTATGCTTATATATTTCTTTATATATTATACATGTGTAATATGCAAGTTCATAATAAAAACAAAATTTTCATCTGTGAAGGTCTACGAGAAGCTCGGTGCAATAGTTCTGGAGTCACTCGCTAGAGGTCAGGACGCATGCGTTTTAGCATACGGTCAAAGTTCTTCAGGCAAGACTCACACAATGCAGGGAACTGCTTCTCAACCTGGACTCGCACCACGACTCTGCGAAGCGCTTATGCTGACATCTGACGGGGAAATTGCTCAAGCCACAGTGAGGTGGGATGTTTGATTTGGATATTTCGTTATAACTAAAATTTACTTAGAAAATTGACAAAATTCGTGATTTGTATTAAACTAAACGACGAGTAATTTTTGTTTTTATAATTGATGTTGCAAATTTATTTTTAACGCAATTAGGACATCAAACCCAGTCAATAATCCACTAAAGAAAAAACCCGTTTAAACCTATCCAAATGTTAAAATCAAATAAAGATGTGTTGAGTTGACTTCGAGAGGACGTCAGATATTAGGAAGGAGACCATGCAGGTTACGGCAGCAAATTACGGTCTAGAATATGTGCTTCGGATGTTTTTGTTCTTCTTTTCTTCTGACCGGCAGAACATCAGTTATGATGATTGTGGGTATAAGCCACATGATGTTTGCAATGGAGTTAAAGGATGGGCTGGGAGAACATAAAGCGACTTTCGGGAGACAAATAATTCTGGGGGTTCCGCATAGTGGCCATAGGCTCCACACTGTGAAAAAATATGGAAATAAGAAGTGTCCTACACTGCATTGGAGTTCTTGTCGAACAACCTATATTTTCTTGTGGTTGTCCAGAATAGGATGCTAATTATATACTATGGAAGAATAACTCAAGTCGGACTCCAATCGGCGGTTGGTTGCATCGAACCATCCAAGGGCGATTTTTTTTGTTTTTATCAAAGGTTTTCAGCGTCATATAGCGAGCGTGATGAACGTTTTAAATGATTTCTTGTTCAAATAAGATTATCTAAATATATGTTTATTTATTTGACTTCAGTAAACGTAAGTGCGCTTAAGCGAAGTAATAAGTAATTTGTTTTAACTTTGAAATATTCCCGCCAAATTAAGTAGATCATATCTCGATATCAAAGCTCCGGGACACGTCTGATTAAAATCAAATAGGGTAACGATGCGGCGGGTGTTTAATGGGCACATTAAGTAGTATTGGAGTTAAGAGAATGGTTGTAACCACTCCTCGTAAAAATATAAAATATAATAGTGTTGTAAAATATGTTTATAAATCAATATATAGTGAATTGGAGTCAGTTCTATGAAATGGAAATAAAATGAAATGTTACGCTAAAGTAACGGCACAGGCATCGTAATAATTTAGTGACGCCGCTTTTCACGGCAGGTTATATAGCTGTAGGGTGACCGAGCATTACTAAAATTATTTAAATAAAAAACTATTAATTTAATCAAGCATTTCAATATCCGAAAAGTAATAATGATCAACCAATAAATTATGCTTTTGATAATACGCTACCAGAAAATTGCGCACAGAGAATTACTATGACTTTTTAAATTGAATTTATGTAATTGTAGTATGGGTAGTGTTTGATATTTTATTTTAAAGAATGCATAATAACAATAAAAAAATAGAAATTGGTTAAAGATTGGTCAACTTAAGTGAAATTAACAATCTTTAATATTTATAAACAGAAATTTTTCCGAAATTGCATTTTACACTTGTGACGAGTTTACTTTTAATATTAAATTCGTTTAATTTAATCAGTTGGTTGTTTAAGGGTTATCAAAGAAAGTAAAATAAGTTTAGATTTCTGAGGTCGATGGTTAATTTGCTATAATTTGAGTTTATGATTTTTTTTTTACACCATGTTCGCTCATAACGCGGAACATATGGATCTACTCAGATTGAAAATATCCACTGCGAAAGAGGAGTATATGGATCTCCGCAGTGTAAAGACGTCTTGACAGATTATTTTTTACGAGAATTGTTTGTCACACCATTACTCAACCCAATAGGCATGAAAATTAGAGATTATTTATTAATGCTACTTTCCTGTTTATACATTAAATATGCAAATTAAAATTAATAATAATTTAATAAATTGTGTTCCTAAAATTCGCAGTCACCCTATTACTTCCACCCTCATTCTCTGAGTGTTATCGTCAGAGTATTAAACAAAGTATAAGTGTTGGAAATCTAAACAAACGCACACTTTTGCATATCGTGTTTCGATTATGCCGCGTGTCTTTGTGATTGTTAAGATGGCTGCCTGAAAACAGTTTCCCGCGCTTACGATCCGCGAACAGTCGTGCCAATAGAATCTAGACAGGGCTCGCAATCACAACAAAAAAAAAAAACCACAAATCGTCAATTCAACTTTTATAATCAAAGTGAGTCGAAGTTGGTTAAGTGTTTTCCAAGATCGATGTGAATATCTGAGGGGATTGTGTTTATGTGTTTTGATCGGAATGTGAAGTTTTTTTTATAAATGGATTATTTTAATAGAATTATATACACATGCAACTATTAAATAATCAATAATTAAATTAAATACGTCGGTTGCTCTATAATAGACTATGGCCCACATAAAATAATAACAAATTACTTACAGGGGTTGATGGCAGTTTTTTATTATTATTTTATTTATTTTAACTAGTTTATTCGCTTGCTTTTAAAGGTTAATTACTTGAAGTTAAATCTAATTAAATAAAAATAAACACACGGTGCATAAATATTAGTTTTAATGCGAATCTGAAAAAAAATATCATGATAAAACTTTCAACTAGAAGTGAAATAACATTCAATATAAGCGACAATTTAGGAGACATAAATGTTATTTATTGATTAATATTTTCGACTGATGGTGCTTGATGGAAATTGATTTTAAATTCT
>JAGVSQ010013919.1:0-10855 GCA_022683975.1 Rhyacophila evoluta
TATGTATAATATTTTATTTTTTTAACTTTACGTAAATATTAAGTACGTCAATGTACGAAAAGACATTTAAAAAAAGCTTGATCGGCATTTCTTTTCGATCGATAATTACAAAATACACTTATTTTGATTATAATCGGTTTTCTTTTGAATTAATAATAATTACTACTAAATAACGTACGCGTAAACATTTACTTAATTGTCCTGAATGTTGAATCCTAAATAATTCCGATCATACTCAGTGTTCTTATGAATACATTGCCATAGCGTTACACTTTAGTGAATTCTGGCTTAAGCAGTGACGTAGCTACCGAGGAGCAGTTGGAGCAGGCTGCTTGCTCTAGGCGTACAAATCAAGGGGGCGCAAATAAAGCAATGCTAGTCCTAGAGCAGTGGCGGATATACCTATGGGCGCATCAGGCGCGCGCAACCATGAAATTTTGGAGGAAGTACGAAATTTGAATTTTTAAGATAGCGTGAGACATAAAAAACAGGAACGAGAAACTGTAGGGAGCGTAACGATTTTACTTGCTCCAGGTCGTTGAATTTGTAGCTACGCCAATGGGCTTAGGTTAACTGCTCTACTGCTCTATGTATTTATGAATTATAATACATAATACTAACATTATGAAATGTTTGAATATTACTATTGAGCGTAATTGCTAAATTACTATCGACGCAAACTGTGTACTTTGTTTTTAGCAAAAAATATGTACATATTCAACCAGAAGTGCGCTGACTTAATTAAAATATAATACTATGGCTATTAATAATAATAAATGAAAGTAGTAACAATCTGCAATGAGAAGCGATTCAAGAATTTTGTTCCTATTGCTCGCTCTCCTTATGATTTCTAGACAGCTTAGACAGTTGATTGGTCCCTTTTTGTTAAATGAATTAAATTCTGTATCATATTGATATAGTATGAGTTAATTTTTTATTGTTTTTTGTTGAATGTTAAAATGACCTGAATAATTTTCAGACCGATTATCCCGTTTTATGATACACTGTCGCCTGACAAACTAAGTTCGGATGGTCGTATCTCGAGGTGGTCGTAAGTCAAGAACTGATGTAATATAATATTGTATGCACAGTGTTTCTGACTGTCGATTGTTCGCATGAAGGGTTGATCTGGAGACCGTGTTATGAATTTCCTTCTGGTTAGAATAATATTGTATTTTAACTTGGATGTCTACCATTGTTCCTGGGAATACATTACCGGGGTGAAATAAATTAACACTGTTTTCGTTTACGGAGCTCAATATTTTTCAAGTTTGAATCACATAATTTATATTAGTATTGTTGTACAAACTGACAGCTTTATGGCCTGTGGCGTGCGGTTACCTGTGAAAGCTAAAATCATTTACATTTGAAAAATTAATTAATAAAGCCAAATTTCTTCTCTCACTATCCAGTGTCATTATTTGTTTAATTATACATAACAAATAAAATTATATATATCGTCGTTCGGCGTGCAATACCACAATTTTACCAAAGTGTACGTTTTGATGGAATTCGATTCTGAATCTGTATACTCACCCATAAAATGCCGGATATTTATTTAAATTATCATGTATATGGACGTTAATTCTCAAACAATATTTTTTAAAATCAAATGATTTTTTTCTCTTGCACATTTTTACAGCGTTGTTAACGCGGTATTGCATGCCTAACGACGGTATGCTTGCAAAACTCAAATTTGGATTTTATGTACTAGCAATATTATATTATTAGGTTTGCAAATTTACATATTTATTTTTATAATCTGTATGCAACTGCTATACAACCACTAAGCGCTCAAACCAGTAGAAAAAAACATTTTCAAACATATTGAAAACAAAAACATGTTATGTGGTCATTTTATACAAAAACGGGTGTTAAAAATATTCTCTTTTAAATTTGGGCATATTGGAATAAAATTTCACGCTGGAAATACCTCCCGCATATTAAATATGATAATATTCCAACATTTTTGAAAATTTCTTCAGTATCCGATAGTCGTCAAAAAGATTTATATTTAAACTAAAAATACCAATTTTCGCGGCATACCGCAAATGCAGAATTGTGTCTGTACTCCTTTTACACAAATAGCGTTAGAGGGAATACTGCGTCCGTACTCTTTTATAGGTTAAAGAATAGTTTACTGTCAATTCTTGGAATTCTCAAAGCAATATCGCGAAGACGATCTAAAAACTTAGAACGATCTGTGTATTATTGATATAAGATATACGTAGGTGTTTCTTTAACTTGTTTTAGAACCATTCATCTATTTCCTGTTTCAACTGTAAGGAGTTCAGTCATCTTTCTTGGGATTGGCAATCAGCGTAGCGTGGTGTCATCTACGAAATGAAAATTGAAAAAGTACTCTGTACCAATGGTAATTTATCCGTTCCAATTGTCAAGTGCATTTCTTGTTATGCGTTCACCATGATGTAGAGACATACTGATCGGAATAAATTGATATTCTAGACTGGAGTAGCATATATAACTGAACATGCCTCGCCACGTAACTAAAGTTGTGATGGATAATATACATCACTCGTGTGACTAATAGCCTTTTTAAGGCTTCCAGTAGTAAATATTCTAAGAATATTGCATATAACTCTACTACCCTAAAGCTTGATAAACATATTGAATAAAATTGTTAGCCGAAAATGTGGCACAGTAGAAAACGATTAGGGGAAATTTTAGACCAGTGGTGACTTGATTGTAACACTAAAGATACAAATATCATGTTCATTGATTTCCCTTGTAAATGTTAGCTGTTTTTATGATAGAATAATCATCCCAAATTAAATTCTACGGTTGCATTATTTTTGTCGATATCCATTTCGATTGTAATAGCTATTATAAAAACTCATTTGACTGATAATTCGATGACTCTATCATAGTCGAAATAGCTTTTGGCTAAACTACTGTACCTAAGCACTGATTATTTAATTTAATAATTCAAGTTTTTTGTAGTAAATATCAGTATTTGCGTGATGATTTTACAATCGCACTGCAAAGAAAATAATATAATTCAAATGCAATCTCCTCTGAGTAATTATATAAACTATTTTCTTGCCCATTGTGTTACCGCGGATGCCACTGCGTAAATAAGAGAATTCAAACTGAAACCATAAACCTTTACAGGCGAAGAATAGAATGGAAATGTCAGTGGAGTGGAGTGGGCGTTCTATTAACATCAGAAGGTCGACATGAAAGAAAGTCAAGTTCAAATTATGAAGGTGCCTAGCCTAACCACCACAATCAACTTCAGAGCTACTCACAATATGGCTCGTAAAATAAGTTCTATTAAACCATCAAAAATTAGATATTATATAACATATAAAAAAAAGTTACTCGGCCTGAAACTCACAAATGTAAAGAGGTCCTTAGACCAAAAATAGCACCCCGTGAAGGTGCTCCAACTTTTTTTAATATTATGCATTTCCATATTTTTGCATAGCCTACCTGAAACCGTAGCAGAGAAGTTAACGTTAGTTACTTTGGTGCTGGAGGTTGCGAGTTTGAATGCACAAGTGGAGAACTAGATGGCTGAGAGGTTGGAGAATTGGTTGATAATCAATTCTTGTGCAAATATCTATCCACAAAAGTGTTGAAAATGCGGAGATCCATATGCTACATTTAAGGAGTAGTAATCTTTACATTCTTAGGATCCATATGTTCCACTTTCGGAGTGGATATGATACAAAAAAAATGTTTTAATGCATTTCTTATCACAGCCATTATTAATTCATTGTGTTAATTAAATTTATTTCTTGTTTATTATTAATATTTTCCATTTATCACTATAAGTTAGTATTTTCTCTTCGCCTACCACAATTCCTTGTCTGCAACGTTACAAACGTTACTATTTATTGTTTTAGAATTACGAAGAAAAAAATACAAAATGTAATAATATCCTATGTCAAGCTAAAAAGTAAACTGATCCAATATGACCTATATTTGGTGTCACCTTAAATTCTTTGAGAACCATTGAGTTCACTGAACACAAACATTTGAGCAACTATCACCATTTTAAAACATACCAACGAAGGGCATTGATGAGTCACTCTATTAAAAAATATATGATTCAGGGTTTCAATTTTATCTTCATTCTATGTACTAGTGAGAGTCTAGATTTTTGGTAAAAAAACATGTTGCACTTTGTATTTTATTCAAAGAGATTTATAGTGAAATGCAATATTTAGGTTTAAAGCCTTAAGGTTTTGGAAATATTAGCAAAATCAGATGAAAGCCTAACCCAGTGTATTTACCGTTTTTGCATTTTTACTTATAACGAAATACTGGTAAATATCAAACATAAAATAAAACACATTATTTTTGATACGTTGTGAAAATACATAAACAGTTTATTTTACAGTTTGAATTTGCAATGATAGACGCCAGTATTGAAATAAACAACAAAAAATCTACGTATCGTCACTTGTACACAAGTCATTGCTAAATAAAATTCGTATACGATTAATAAAATATTTTACACCGCGTCCGGGAAATACTCATTTATGCCGCATGACTTTAACGTAGAGTAAAATTCAAGTAGGTATTGCACTCATTGCATGGCCGAAGTAACGAATCTTTACCGAGTAAATATTTTCTTGCACAAATAAAATAGATGACGGCTTATTTTTCATTATATATCGGTCAATTGCTTAATACTAATGACACGATGAAGCTCAATTCGTTAAGAATTTTAAATGCGTTTAATAGCGCGTAGACTCACTTTTATACTATGATATTTTACAAGTTCGTGACTCCGTGATCTTTAACAATACTTATACGATGCAAGTGTCCGTATCACGTTGACACATTTCCGTCGATTAATCACTAATTTGAAGTGAGTAATATTCAACTACTGCTTAATATAATATTATTTATTTCTCAGTGACATCGGCATAACACCGCTCTGACTCTCTTCCAGGCGTGAATTCATGGCCGCGCCATGTTAATATCGATATTTTACACTGGACAAGGGCGCTTGAATGCAGTAGGCGCCTTTTTTCCTATAAAAATGCTAGTTCTTTCTACGTGCAATAATATTTGCACAATGGAAACAAGTATTAGAAATTACTTTGAAAATGGCAAAGAAATAAATCAGTGAAAATATGTACTGGAAGTTTTGCACAAGGGTGCCTCCAACATACGGTGCGGCACTACATGAATTAGTTACATCATATTACTATTTGGAAGATTTACCTATGGCTGCCATCAATTTGTTACAAATAAACACATATATCAACGCGTACGACTTTGATCCTGATAAATGAACAAATGTGACTAATATAACCTACTCCAACGGGTGCCATGTTCACCTACAAAACTCGAATGACTATATGTCGCGTAATTTATTACCTAATGGGGTAATATGGGTGGGTAGATTCAAGCGCCATCAACCTCCATTGCCGCGTAAGAACTCTTGTACTTGAAATAAATTTATTTTGTACATTTAATGTCTGTACCTGTAAACGCGGCAGTACGTTTCAGTTCCTGCAAACAATAATGGTTGAACAACCCGATACTTATTTTAGATGTAAAAAATACAACATTTTTCATTTATAAAAAATAAAAATTAATACAATATTTCTTTTCTGCATATAATGAGTATAAAAAATGAGCACTTGAAATCTAGCAATTATGTTATCCACGTGTCATTATTTATGGTGATTCTCTTCAAATTCCAGTCCTGAGTTTATAGTGTACAGTCTACAGATAAATTAAGACAACTTTTTATCAACATGTTTAAAATTATTATCGGATAAAGAAAAAATCTTCTTCATATAATTCGGAATCTACATATTTTGAAATATATTTTTTTTGAAATTTCGTTGTTACAGTGCTATAAATATAGTATATAATAAGTAATATTATTGAAACTTTGTGTGATATGATTGTGAAGTTTTCATACTGATTTTCGTAAAACGTGTTCTACGGTCGAGCATTGCTTTGATCATCCTAAAAAAATGACGAATTTCGCATTAATATTAAATATCTATAGCATGCGGGAAAAATGCGATACTTGGTTCATAGTTGCTATTCGTTGGATATTTGTATTTAAAATTTACGGCGAATTCTGGCATAATGCTGAGGACCTATCTATAAAATAATTTATACGAATAGCCTGAAGTAGTACCCTCAGCGGACAATGTGCCACTGCTGAGTGAGATGGAGTAAGTGAATTTTGAATCTTTTCCACTCATATTCGCCATTCATTTTTTACTCACGATCGAACCTCATAGTGCATCATTTTCGATGGTTGTATCCTCTGCCGATCTATATTATTACAATGGCGTTCAGGCCATCCCTGCTGGCAGCGAGCCAACATTTACTCCGCTGGATGACTCCCGCGGGCTCCATTAAATTTGCCACGGGTGGAGGAGGGAGGGCAGCAAACTGAGAAAAGCATGCAACAATCAACGTACAATATTATAGTTGGACATTAATGTCTCCTTTGAATGGGGAGTCTGGAAGAATGAACGCACAGTTTGGTTCGCGAAAATATACTACTTGAATAAAACGCATGCTGGTGAATAATTGCATGAGTAAGCACGTCTCAATGCGATGCATAGTGGAATATTCACAAGAGAAATAAAATTGTTCGACCCTTGTATATTCGTACTCTACTTATATACATATTATTGATATTATCATATATAGTTGAAGCATCCGGCGTTGCCCGGGAAAACTTAATACATATTACATGTGTGACGAAACCGAAGGGGGTCTTTTGGGAGAGGAAGGATAATTTTCGATGGAAAAGTAGCTCTCAGATGAGATGAGTATTCCAGGAAAGTTTGGCTTCATTGCCAAGTACTTCATCCAAATGCGTAGCGAACAAACAAAAAAACAAATTTTCACCTTTATATATATGTATATATATATAGATGGGAAAGTTTGGTACACGCGAAATGCATCATGCTGCATCATTGATAATTATCAAATACCTCTTTGGTAACAAACATGGCATTCAAAATAATAGATTGAATCAGGTTATTGAATAGGTAATAATATAGTGTAGTTATATGATAACAGTAAGTTGGATTATAACTTTATACACAATTTTAATATCGATAAAAATGATTGTCACAACATTGTCTTAAAGATGTTACGCTCAAATATTAGTTCATAAAATGAATCTATATTTTTTATAATACAGATATATATTACCAATACCGTAATATTCATTGAAATTCAATTCAATTTAGGATTTTTTTTACATTAAGAATAATTGTACAATATAAAAAATTTCGTAGTCATAAAAGGTTTCTCAATTTTATCAGCACAGCAGAGAAAATGCGGAAATAGGTATTAATGTACAGTATAATATACGTATAACACTTTAGAATCATAATGGTAGTTGAAGAATATATAATTGTTGTAAGAAACATGTATTACTTTTTTCGAAGCATCGAATTATTGTATCCCATAGAAAATTGATAAGAGATCAAAAGGGGTGCTATTGATAATAATAAGTAATATTAATTAATAATGAAAAATGAACATTAAAAAAAAATTACAAACTATGTTTAGTAAGTAAAGGATAAGGATAAGGATTGTTCTACGGATAAATTTATGAATTCCACTATATCTTCAATATACTATAATAATTCTGTATTTCATTATTTAGGTATGGAAGCTCTTGAGACGAGCATAAATTACTGGGAAGATGCCTTGTCGGCTTTTTCTTCCCATGGTTCTGGTGCCGGGTCGATGAACTTCACTCCGGAAGAAGCAGAGTTCTGCCGAGAAATTCAACAACTATTGGATGCTGCCTACTTACTCCAAGTATGTATTTTATATTTCGCAAACATCAATTATTACTCTACAAACAATTATGTGACGGCGTAATCCCTTTTCGACATTCGTCTGTCTTGTCTGAGTCAGACATTAAATAAAACGATTACTTAATTTGCGTAATAACTACCTAAATGTGCCCTCCGCTTACCCGCCCCGTCCTTACATCTGATCTTAGTTACGGGTATCCTGGAGCTCTGATATCGAGAAGCGATCTACTTTATTTGAAGATAATGTCCCGGGAGTTAATATAAATAACCAAAAACTTAGGTTACCACGCACTCAAGTGTGCTGAAGTTAAAAATAAATAAAATGAAAAATAGTTGTTTATTTGGTGAAGTGATTATGTGAAAAGATCATCATGCTCGCCATATGCCACCGTAAACTGCTTAAAAGCAATGAAATTCGCTCTTCTTGCAACCGAGTCGGATGGCCCGATGGGTGCAACAGTTAGCTTGACCGACTTGAATATTCTCCTTTTCTTCCCATTCCGGACAGTCTCGGACATTTCCACAGAATGTGATTGGCATCCTGTTCTGAACAGCCACAAGGACATATTTGCTGTTTTACAATACCAAATCAAGACAGCTTGACAGCGTGGCGAACTTGAGCTAAAAAAACAAGCACGAAACTATAATCCTGCCAAAAAAGTCACACAGTACTAATTACTACGCGACCCAAAAACAACAAAAAATGACTAAGTTACGTAAATTTTGATATTTGTCAAAACTCTTCCAAGAAATAAAGGGGCACAGTGATTTTACTTGCTCCAGGGCACTGAATATGTAGTTAACAATGGAATAATAGAAATAAAAAAAATTACCTTTTTGAATTTTGCTTATTCGACTTTTTCCATGTTTTCAGGAACAAAGTGAGCTGCTCTTCCTCGACCAAAGGTCTGTGCTGTTCCGCTGCGAGAGTGGAAGCGGCGCAGAGGGTCAGGCTATGCGACCGGCCACCGCTTTGCAACAAGACTGCAACCACTCGTCGGCTGAATCTTACGCTTCAGCTCAGGACGAGGTATTGATCATATCAATTTAAATTCGAAATTTATTTTGATATAGGACACGTATACCCATTAGAATGACTGATCATCGTGAAAAATAATTAAATGGTCCACACCCTTGAAGCGAAAATGGTAAAATGAAGAACAAATATAACATGAATATTCATCACAAAAACACAGACCATTAGATACTTATAGGGCTTATAGAATTCAGTATTTTAATATTTTGACCACGGTAATTCCTTTACGCTGTAAGAAAATTCATATCATGGAGCTGATAACTAGTAGTGTAGTGAAGCCAGGAAGCCGCCCTAGTACTTCTCTTCGACCCAGGACGACGTCTTATCACATTTTTTGACATGGAACTTATTTTTCAAGCACACTCAACAAATATTCTGATGTAAGATTAATTAGCAAGTGATCTTTTTTAAAAGAATTATGAACATTTTTTTAAACATTCGAACTACCAAAATATTTTCTTTAATGCGATGAGAAAAGGGCGACGGTTAAAATTAAATACCGCCCTTCAACATTTTTATTTAGTACTAAAGGTAACCAAAAGGAATCTTTAAGATTATATTATATTGTAAATTTTCTTGCATAGACAAATAATTTGCAGTTGAATGGTGATACAGATTTATAAATCTACAAATTGATTATAGTTGTCCATGACTGTTTTAGTTATAACATCATTACTGAGTGTAAAAAGACCTTTAATATCTAAATTAGTCCAAAACATACAATAATAAGTGAAAACTGAAATAGCTATCGACAAATATTATTAACTTGTAGAATTATAGTTCAACTGTTGTTAAGGTGAATACACTGTTTTTATGAACTATCAATGAAACCATTTTATTCACTCTATTTCTTTATTTATTTTTCAGGTGGCAGATCTTAGAGAATTCGAAGAATTTGCCGAATACTTTCCGGACATTGAAAATTTATCTCTTTACCAGTCTGCTCTAAAACAATTTGAAACTGGGATCCCGTACAGGTTTGTTTATATATAAGATTTTAAAATAATAAGTACCATAATGGAATGTGTAAATTTTCATGACCCTTAACCTTTCATGCAGGCATTTATTAAATATAGAAATGTGCTGTCATCACCTAATGTATTTCTAGAACATTCCGAACTGAAGCTGTCCAGTGCGGTTCTGATGTGGAATACCTTTGCAAACTTCACTGCATCCGCCTCGCATTCCAGTTTATGTTCAAGGATTCCAGCACTTGGTCGTGGTTTGCTGATACCGGAAGGCAAATGCTAACTGATCTATTGTTGTTTGCAGATAAGGTAAACTTATAAAGATAATTTTATTAAAAACACACAGTTAGGTCAATTAGTTTCTTAAAATCATTATAAATTTCATACAGCCATTACATATCTGTAAATTTTTAAATCTTGACAAATGAGAAAATTCTGTTAACAGCATTTTTTGGAACACATTTTTATTTTAAATTTTCCATGACTGAACAAATAGCTGAACTAAAATAGCTGATTGAACAGTTATTATTGAAAAGATAATCGGCAAGTCGCTTACAGTTTAAAAAAATAGCTAAAGAGAATGGTTAAACATGTAATCTTTGTAACCTAGTTTGAATCTGAAAAACATATCACAAAATATACTTATGTAATTAGTCATGACCCTAATATTTACCTTGGTTTTTCTTTGGGCAGAGTCAGAATCAAGCTTATCTTTCTGTTTGCTTTCATTTTTTGTTCAAGGATCCCAAAGAATTTTTAGTTGCATATGAAGAAATGCTGTCATGGGTGAGCGATGATGAGAATTGGGAATACTTGGAGACTGAACTATCCACCAAGGGAGTAAAGGCGTTAACCTTCTATGATGTAGTTTTGGATTACATTTTGCTCGATGCTTTTGAAGACTTAGCATCTCCTCCATCATCTGTCACAGCCGTAGTACAAAATCGATGGCTATCAAATGGATTTAAGGAAACAGTAAGCTCACTATTCACTCATTTTTATATATATTTTTTTTTATACCATGTTTGCTCTCAAAGTGGAGCATATGGATCCACACAGTGTGAAGA
>JAGVSQ010013920.1:0-10855 GCA_022683975.1 Rhyacophila evoluta
TTCAGGCTACATTATATGTGGGCGGTGAGCGAACATATAACATACTACATACTAAAAATTATGATTACTATATAACGAATCATATAATGACACACACATTATATTAGCATGGATACTGTGTACCTTACAAATCTTGTGTACAACAATTTTGATATATGATATGATGAATATTAGATTAGTCAGATATTGTATTCTTTATATGAATCTATTTTTATTAAATCTAAGTAAGAAAATATTATAAATGGGAAGACAATATGTTTGTAGTAGCAAGTAGCATATGTAGATAAATAATTAAATATTCTATAAGTAACGTAGTATTTTTGACAACATTTCTAAGTTTTGGTTGTTTGTGTGTCAGCACTGATTCGATTATATTACTAATGAAAATAATAATATAGGAAATATTTAAAAAAAAACCTATTATATCTAAGCCAGTAAGCCATTCCAGTAGCTTGCAGACTGCAAATGATATTATGATACACTTCAGTCTTATAATCAACGCCCCTAAAGGTAAGGTGGATGGGCCTTTTACCTCGAAAGATACAAGTCGTCTCATCGCCGTACACACGTGCAAGCCCGGAGAGCACACGAACCCCTGCTCACCTGCCCCCACCATTTTTCGGGGATGAATGAATGGCAACCTGTCGGGGAGCGTTCGCCCTGGATGACTGACTGAATGGCATATTCAATACCTAATCGCAATAATGTGAAACGGTTTTTGCCTGCTTCCGTCATGGGCTTTTTTGTACGTGTACCTGTTACTGGGGCGCCTAAACTAAATCCGTTCTTACAACGTGTCATAAATAGCGACACGCTAACGGGGCAGTGCCCGTCAGAAATTTAAATACGACAGGGGAATCTGGTTTATTATTATTTACTTTAATTCATTCATAATTCAGCAGGTACTAAATAAAAAAATATGCACATGTAGGTACATTTTATGTTGAGCCTCAAGAGTAACTAGTACCTAGTAAAAAATAAAAATAATTCTTGAAGTATAAAATTATTAACAAAATATTATAGACTCATTTATTCAATATTCTTGAACAGTCCTATTCCTAACTGACAAAACGCAATAAAATTTAAATCATTTCTAAATTAAAATACCTATTTAGACAATTAGTTTACTTTCCTATTTGTTTATTTCTTATTTCCTTATTTCCTATATATATGGTGGTAACTTTTGACTGATATTGATGAATTTAATACAAATAATATTTCACACATCGTCGCACTAAAATGCCCCAAATTTAGATTACATGCGAGATATACGAGGTAATAATGAATAAGAACTTTAAACTTAAAAGCAACTAAAATATTTTAAAGATAAAATTATCTATAACACAAAAACACGTAGAAGCATCATCTAATAGTTAATACTTTTTAATCGTGATTAAACTTACTACTTTTAAAATGATATAATTACTATAATAATTATCACAAAATTCAAATTCATGACATAATACGCAAGTTACTTTGAAAAATAGGCAAACAATTATAAGCAACAAAATAAAGCAATGAAGCAATAAATACAACGAAAAATGAGTGAATTGGTTTCCCTAGAAAAATAGTTACGTGCAAGATAAGCTCAAATAACTAAAGCAGTTTGTTGTGGCGACAGAAAGCTTTCTTTCCTAGAAGCTGAATACAACATTAATGAAGACGAGACGCGAAAGCTCGCCCGCTTCGAATTTTTGGAATTCCTCTTCCGCAAAAAATATTTGCGCCGGTTTCGCCGACGCTGCGGTCACATAATTGAGCTTTGCTTAGAGACAAAGATTCTTCAAAGCCTCTGCGATGTCAAATTCCGATTTCTTGCGAAGACTCGAAATAATGTGCACATACTTTTGAGAGCTTCCGAAAATTTTGGCGACTCATTCGTCCGTGTATTGCGATTTATGTTGGTACTAACTCGAAGCGCTTGTAACGACGGAGTGGGAGGCGATAAAAGCCCGTCTGTATGACTTTTTATTCAGTAATAAAATAGTATCGGAAAATAATGTTTTATGTATGACATACGAGTACTGTTAAAAATCTTAATAACATGCCAGACTCGATAATTTTAAATTTAGTTTTAGAATATCTAAATTATAATTTGCTATTTCTAATCAAATAATTTTAGCCACGTGCAGTTTAAAATCGTTCATTAACCTTTCTATTAAGTTTGCAATTAGTTTTTATGTTAACGTTTTTTTTTTTGTAATTTAGTCATTTCTTTAAATTGTATAATTTAAATTAACTATCAAGTCAAGGTTAACTAGTTCTTCCAATGTTATATTAGTTTTAATTTTATCTAACAAAATGCTTCACGTATTTTTTAAGCCGGCCAATAAATAGAAAACGTTTCTGGCAATTACTTCTGCAAATTTTGAAGCGTTCAACCCTTTAAGCATTGAATATTGTGATAGTATAAAAATTTATATATATCTTGTATGTAATCTAAAAATCCCAAAATATATCAGAAAGTGAAATTGATGTTGATTAATATAAGCAATAAAGAAAATTGAAATATATGAAGTACAACAGATCTAAATTGATTTTTGGGAATTGTTAATAAAAACACGAGACAAACAAAGCCTCAGCCGTACCACGCGATATCGAAGCATCTCTTGTCACAGTATACATGTCAACACTGGTTCAGTATGCTACCCATCCATACGAAAATGCAGATACGAATTTCGTCCGTAGAGCCTGGATAAAAATAAATAAGAAATTTCGCAGTAAACCAATGAAAATTAAACTTACACCCTACCTAGAGGAATTAATCTTAGACCTACATGACTTAATCCACATGCATAATTTAATTTTACTGATTTCATAATAATAATACTTTATACCATGTTCGCTTCGGAAGTGGAGTATAATGCTCTCCGCAATGTGAAGACATACACACCTTGACAGATTATTTTTCAGACAATTGCTCAACCCAATGGACATCATGTTCCGCATTTTAGGACTCTATAAAATCCGACATGTGGGAATCAAATTCGCATTTCCCGGATTGCGAGGCACACATGTTAACCTCTATGCTATCGGGGAGATAATAGAATATTAAATATTTTATTAGGGCCGTTGTAGTTATTAATCATTTAATAAAAAAATGGCATATGCAGTAATATGTGCGTTTTGTTGTAACGTAAGTATATATATATTAAATTCACAGTAGTTTTGAATACATGGGCATTGATATTTTGAAGGTTTTATAGGTAGTTATAAGACCTCTACTATTAATTCTACAGCAAATATCTTTTTTTTTATGTTCGCACGCGAATTGAATAGTTCATAGGCGACATGGAAGGTGAACAAATATGGATGGAAATAATAAATCAGGAGAAATTCCGTTGCGAATGATTTATACTATGCATGAATTTAAAATAAATACTTTTCTTTCCTCACAAGTCCACCTCTGTGCGAAACATACTGAACTCTTACTAAGCCAACTACACCTGCACTCTTTATTCTCTTACTAAGTCGAGTTAGCTGTAGTTAAGTACCTGGTTTTATTATGTATTCTATAATATATAACGTTAGATTGCCGTGTATTCGCTCTTTACAGATGGTATGACATCCATATTATGTTCCATATTATACAATATGTACCAAACGGATATCACACAATCAACTTATCTGAATAAACTATTTATTTGAAAGTCGATAATTATTTTTAACATATTCTAGGTTTTAACTCCAATAATATATGTGTCATACGAAGTAAATGAAGCAAAAAACATTTCGGCGAAATCACAAAAAACTCGTTTCTCCGAAGTATCCATTGATACATCAAATGGGCTTTTGGCCAAAATAATACTTACTAGATCTCCGAATCAATGGCATAGTATCCATGCTGACTATAACTAAACGCTCATTTATTTATTTTTAAAATCAACTATGCAACATGTTCAATTATATTGATGAATAATCACACTAAAAATCTTTCAATACAACCTTCAAATTTGAAAAAAAATGTATCAAATCAAAACTATATATTCCATTTATTCGATAAAAACGATTCATAAATGCGTATTACATTCACTGCCAGATCGATTTAATATGAGTCAATTGTCCTAACATCATTGGCGGAGGTTGAACATATTTGCTTAACCGTTCCGTAGAAGCTGCATCTATTTTAAATTTTTAATGGATCGTGTTTGTTTGTAATTGTGTTTTTTACTAAAAAAAATGAGAATCTAAAATATATGTCAAGTAATTTTTTCAAATCGAATTACATAAATGCTTAAAGTACAGAAATTGTTGGTGCATCAAATTTCATTTGTACAAGACAAAAAAATGCAATGAAGGATTAATAGATTTATCATTAATTTAAACGGTTAAAAGCTCCCATGTAGTTAAATATTGTTGTGTCTAACTAAAAATGTCTAACGAATAAATTAGATATATTCAGGGACACGGGTCACTTCAAGCCAGAATGACAGATTACCCAATTACGACAGGCGCATATCGAGGAAAATGTGTATGAATTGATTTAGTTTACACGTAAAACTCCATGTGAAAAGCGCTATGTGGATTATTTAACTAAGTGAACTTAAAATGTAATAGGGCCTTCGAAGTGCCCGAGGGAGTGAACACAAAAAAAAGTCATAGGAACGGAACAGGTTTGCTTTGTGAGTGGCGAATGGCCAGAGTAAAACAAGCGGACGCCGATGCACAGTAATACTCTCAGTGATTTTCAAAACATGATAATATCCACAGTACGTTTGTTATTGTTGTTGTTATTTTTCAAACGTAAACAAAATATACAAAAAAGCTCTAGTTATACAATCGTTGCGAATACTGATATTAAATATTCAGTGTGACACATCGGAGATGTACATATTCGTTTATTAACAAATAAAAAGTCCTTTGGTGAATCGGTTTTTTCCTCTTCCTACCTATTAACTTGCACGGTGCTGTAAAATTATATACAACCAGCGCTTCGGGATGGAGCTGGGCATTGCGCTCAGTATTATCGAATACTGACTTTAAAATTATGTATAATTAATTCGGACAGTATGTTGCATCGTAACGGTTGAATGGAGACTACCGTATTAAGAAAACACGTACATAAGTTTCAGACTAATTTAGTTAAGTGTTTGGCCACAACTTTTTTTTTTAAATAATTCAAATTACCTTAATTGTGTATATATGCATAAACTTACAATGCTATCTGCGACTATGCATCTCCAGAAACCCTAAATAAATCGATATTTAAAGATTATGTCAATAAAGACTTTTCATATCTAAAAATCCGCAAATTTTAATATTTCCACAGTAAAATTAACATTGCACGTCAGACAAAATGATTTAAAAGTACGACCATGTTTTTGAAACAATGTAATAACACAATGTATAAAATACGGTCACAAAATTAATAAAATAAAATAGAGAGAAAATTGATTTTGTATTTTTAATTACGTGTATACTATTTCTGATTCGATCCTTTGATCTGCGTAAATGGTGTATACACGTCGACACCTTCACTCCAACCGAGTGAATGATATAAACATAAAATTTAAACGAAATCAAAAAAGGCAACCCTATTCATGGAGCTTTGAGACAAAAAAAGCTTTGCCTTGTGCCCCGAGCGCTGCTTTGTCTTTGACAAAAAAAGCTCAAACGAAAGCGAATAATAATAATTCACGCCGGTGCTATTTTCCCAACACGTCATTCGGAGGCAAAATTTATCTGCATCACTGTCGATCGCGATTCGCGCAGGAACATTACGCAGACAGAATGTTGGCTTATCGACAATCGGTCAAATCCTGTTTGACTATAAACAGTCCGTTCACTTTTAAAAGTTAATCACATAGATATATATATACATCGGAAATATTGATTTGAGTAACTGACAAAACTGGTCTTTAAAAGGTGATATACTATATTTTTTGTACAATTGATTTGGACTGCAATCATTAAATATTGTGCTCCTCTTATCCTTATTAAAACCAATATAGTATACAATTCATATGAGCAATAAGCAAAAATATAATGATTACACTTGTATAATATCCAAGGTATGAGACAAAATCTACTCGCTATGACTGAATCATAATAAACTAGAAACAATCGTCTAAAAAAGGTAGAGTCGATAATTTCTTTTTATCTCGACTTCTGCCTATGGTTTTGCCGACTTCAAATTAAAAATGGGATAAAATGCAACACAATAAATTGACAAATTATGGTAAATATTATATCGACAATGTCACGAATGATCGAAATGCAGGTAGTTACAAGACACAGATTTTAGCGGATTCGCAGCTACGCGATTAATTCAAAAAATAATCTGTAGGCGAGGCATACAAAAAAAAAAAAAATAAATTATAATTTTATGAAGGCAGTTCACATCACGCAATATCGTTTCTCGACCAAATTTATAAAAGATGCCAATTTACATCCGTAAATTTAAAAACAATTCTTTTCGGCATACGTGAAAGCCTTCAAAAAGAATTAATGGCGTAATTCGAAGACTAGGTGTATGTTGCTAAATCAAAACTGATTAGTCACGTTGACACTATCCGAGGACCCAATCTACAACAGCATGACGGTTTCTCGAAGACATTTGGAAAAAGTCAGCACTGTTACAAAACGTGACGAAAATTATTATGATCAATGATACTAGTTCGATGTGGAATAAAAGCGTTACCGAGGAAAGTATACAAAATCAATTACAAGTGCGTACATGGGTATGAACTGTGTAAAAATTTATTATTTACTGATAAAAAGTGAAACAAGGCAAAAAGAAATTGTTTCCCAGAAATCCAATCAAACGAGGCTCGCTGATGGAAAAATTCCGCTCATTCAAAAAATGCAAAATATGTGCCGTTGTGTAATCCGATATGATAATGTAACATGAATCATAAAATTCGTAAACATAACTGATTTGTACATAACTATTCGTATCTAATCGCTCGCTCGATAACGCAACCGGACTGTGGTTGTATGCATAATTTTACATGACTATTGAAGTCACTTCAGAAACATTGCAGATACAATAGAAATAATTGCAGATAACTAAACGAGTGGATTTCCAGAGAAATCGCCCGATAATTACAGTAAGATAAGTTCGTATTTGAATCAAATCCTTTTACAAAAAATATCCAAGAATTGAATTATCACAGTCTATATTCAACCGCCTTTCTTATAATATATAAAGACAAGGTAATTTTTCAACTATTTATATTATTTTGTTGTAATTTTCCCTAACTCAACAAAACCGGTATTGATACATGTATAGTAAAAAAAATCAAACGGCTTTAAAGCTGTAATGACATTTACCAGCGGAGAAATTTAATTATATTGATATGAACTTATTGAGATCAAAACATCGTATGACAGTTGACACCAATTGTCTCGATATACCAAAGAGTTTACCATACTCTTGTGTAGATATTATAAGCATTGTATGCCAAGTTTAAGACAAACTATGAACATTCTGTGTGAGCCCTATACACGCATTGCTGTATGTACAATAAATTGTAATTTAAATCAATGTCCATGTAAAGAATAATAATTGCCACTTGACCGCAGTAACACTTAAAAGTTATTTATTTAAGAGGAGACAACGTCTTGCGATCATTCAAGTTTAAACAGAATGGACAGTTCTGGTATTAGTGTATTTGAGTAACTACCTGCTAATAAATATCATTTGTATGTGTATTCAAAGTACAAAAGAAATATAAACTACAATTATTATTTACAAATGCATTTTATTTTAGTGGATACCGAAATAATTGCAGCTGACTTTATTTTATGTGAACAATTTTTAATACGCCTTTCTGACAACATAGGAGAAATACAAAACAACTATTCAACGACGATGTTTTGTAAAAGGTTTTCAGTTGGTTAAATTTAATTTATCGAGATTAAGAGATTACGATTATTCAATTTATTTTTCCACTATTGAGAAAATATTTGCTCTAAACTACTCTCTCTTAAACATTTATAATAACAAAAAAAATCAGCTAAGTAAGCACGTTAGCATTACGAAAATATGCAGAATGATATTAATTACATTTTTTTTTTGGCAACTGAATTTAGCTAAATAAATCTTGATATATTTTTTAGAGAAATTATAATTTATTCTAATTAGAATTATACTGTAGCATATGGAGATAAAATGCATTTGCTACAATAATTTGATCAATTTCATATTACTTATGACCAACAAAACTTAAATTTGTCTTATTGTGGTTTTTAAAGATCCGAAAATGCAGGACTGATGGCCATTGGACATATCTTTACATTGCGGAGAAAAATATATTCCACTTTCGGAGCGAACATGATATAAAAAGATCAGGTAATCATTATTATGTAAATACCAATAATAAATTTTACTATGCAGTCACTAAGATAAGTATCTAAGTATCAATAATATGTGATCAAAGACTTTTCAATTCAAACACAATCGTTGATCGAATACAGTCTTATTGGATGGAGTGAGTAGAGAGAGAGCCACGAGAGGACAATGAATGCATCACAACGTTCGGGAGGAGAGGAAAAGCGATGACTTCTCGGCGGGAGTGCAATTATAACTAATTTAGCGGAACACGACATCGCACGCCGCAGTGACAAGCGATGGACAATTAACACTACGTTACTGGTGGAAAAGACGTCGTAAGTTTTCCAATAGGCTGATATATTTTAAATGCGAAAGATTTTAAACAAGTGACAAAAAATCAGTAATTTTGTTTGGGAAATAAACTTTTTTCAAAAGATTTTAAATAAGTTTTAATTTTATGATTTTATCCCGTCCTAATAATTATATACTTTTCTACGTATGCTAAAATAATGATAGTTGTCTACATATTTAACAAACTATGATTTAGAATAGATATTACTTACTAAACTCTTTTAAAAAATCCCCATTTTGACGTGGAAATGGTGATCGTTTGTTATTGAAGAAACTGTATCTAAGATTAAGCTTGTCGATAGATAGAGAACAGCTGGTTTGTATTGAAGAGACCTATATATATAATATTTAAACCTATCACAAGTAGTAGACAAATTCAATTATATTAAATTTATTATGCCAGTACTTGATCCAAAATTTATTTTTAATAGTCGGTAATAAATTCGTATAATACATTGTGCAACACATTTAGAATTCGATGATATTTTGAGTAAGATCGAGTTCTTCACATAAATTTAAGATTGCACGTTATAGAAAAAACTGCTGCTGAAATGGTTATCAGTCATTTTAATACTAATTATATCGTCATCAAACCGCTTTCTTGTTCATTAATCACTTACTGCAATTGTACAAAAAAGACAATTCCAATAAAAAAAAACGTTAAACACGTTAGCGAATCCTCAAAAATAGAGCGGAACACGAGAGGGCCGCCTCACAGTATAACACGATACATTAATATAGAGTCCGTTCCACAAAAAGAATCCAATGAAAGCACGAGAAAATATTTTTTAACGATCTCTTTTGAACAACAATTACATAATTTAAAATATACGAATAGATTTTATTAAATATTACACTTGTTTAAACTTTTTTGGTGAGATTATTAATTATTCAAAATGACAAAATGAAGGCCTTGCTGGAATCGTTAGGTTGGAAACAACGTACAGACGGCGGCGCGCAAAAAAGACGCGATCATTACATGTCGGCTTGAGGAAAGTAGTCATTTCGCACGACAGCATGCGACCAGCACGCTCTTGCGATGCCGGTTATTATTTTGTTGAGAGATTCACGTCCGGACATCTAATTTAAACGTCTAGTCGTATTGACCGAAGTCGAATGATAAAACTTGCTTTGCATTCATCGTTTCCTCGCCGACATGAGGGTATCTCAATATTAGCTGATATTCAAAATTTGCCGCTATTTTTGCGCCAAAAACCTGATTAGACATTTTTGATTGCCGTCATTACTAAACGTTGGGGTTAGATTATGGAAAGGTACACAATCTAACAAAGCATAGAAATTGTAATTTTCGAAGAAAAAATGACGACAAATTAAAAATATCAGCTCATTTTTAGACAACTATATTTCAAGCCACCACCACATTTGTTTACAACTAGGAAACGGGAAAACTTTCTGGTGTTAAAACAAGAATGTTTCATTCGGCAATTACATATTTTAAATTTGACACTACTAAAACATTGCTTATGTTGTGCATTACTTATCCGCGCAACGTTGCCTCCAAATTAAATAATAAACAGATAGCTTTCAATACTACAAATATATATAAGTATGGTATGCATAAAACAATTATATGGTCAAAAAACTTCTTGTATGTAGTTGTGAATATTTGGACTACGGGCAGGGAACCTTTTCATATTCTAAATACAGTCAAAACCTGCTATAGCGAAGACCGAAATGTCCAGTATAACGTATATATATATCATGGTAGACCGGGAAAAACGATAAATATATTTTACAACGAAATTTCAGTACTACGAAACAAATCGGGTGATCCCACGAGTTTCGTTATAACGGGATTTGACTGTATTTAGAATTATTTTATCATGAGCAAATGCAGTACGAGTATTTTACAAATATGCATTTATTATAATTAAACAAAACTAAACTACCGTTACTTTTTTTGAAAAACTTGTGGTGGTTCAATCATCTTATATTTCTATAATAGTTCTTAGGTCAAACTCCTTGAATCTGGATATCCTTCCTACAGAATGAACAACTTAAGAAACACAATATTTTTCAATAACTATTAATAAAATACATAAATACTACATAAAAGTTTATTCGTTAAAAGCAACGCGTAAATAGATTTATGCTGTGAAATAGTAATAGAGGGAAATAATGTATCATTTTATCAGTGGGATATTTTTCTTTTCAATCGAAAGAGATAAAATATATATTTTTTGAATTATTCGAAAAATTAAAAAAATA
>JAGVSQ010013921.1:0-10854 GCA_022683975.1 Rhyacophila evoluta
ACTATATGTATATCGTGTTTTTAACGTATTAAACTTGTAATTTGTAATGTTACAAAATAAATAAACATTTCGATGTTCGTGATATCAGTCAGAAATGATAACGACAATGTCTTCGCGTGATTGCGTCTAAGTTTTTTTTAAATATTACACACAATAAAATAGAAAGTGAGTAATATTAATATTAAAAAAAATTAAATAACTATAAATGATTCTAAATAGTCAATTACTCTCAAGTTGGCTTGAACATTTGTTGGACCGGTCGGCCATTGTGACTTGATTTCTATTAACGATAATTTTGTAGCTTTAAAAAAAATGCGAAATCTTATGGTGAGTTACAAGGATTCTTCTCAATAAGATTAAATATTAATATGGATTTATTAGAATATAAATCATACACTGTCTAGTGCATACCAAACAAGGTAATGGGAAGCTGCAATTGGGACACTTTGATTTTGAAGAACGACTTACGTTATTGACACGACAGTATACGCCCGCATAACCGGTATGGAGACTTAGCGGGTGGTGGAGGGGAAAGTCAATTACTCGCTAGGATTTTGAGAATTTCAAAAACATCATGGCACTAAAAGGTTAAATAATAATTTATCAGATAGATCATTTGTACATATCTTACAACTGGACAGCAATGATAAATGAATTATAAACATTTGATTTAAAAGAAGTTCTCTAAGAAAAACTATAAATTATGGAAATTTGTGCGCTTTATTTCTGAAGTAAAGATCTTCATATTGTGGACATTTATATGCCTCACTTTTGCAAAGTATATGGTAAACATACATTTCGCCTAATTATTTTATTCAATGAAGTACGATGAGTTTAAAGCATAACCTGTGAAGAGGTTTCGTAAAAAAATATAAAATAAACACGTTCACTTGTAAACTAAAATATAACAACACGATTTTTTGCAATCATAATTGTTAAACTTAAATCACTTTACCATAGCGCTCCATTTTTGTTTTTTTTTTTTAATTCTTGTACATTTAAGGAATTTCAACTCGCAACCTCTAGCTCTAAAGCACGGGCGCTTTACCACCCGTCCACTGAGGAGATAATGAAACATTTTAATAATATAAATTGTTTATACTACAAAATATTATTGAAACAATGAACTAAAATATGGATATTAGAACCACATTACGTGATATGTAACAGAAAACTGTTGCTTTCAAAGACAGTTTCTTGTGAAAACGTAAAGTATAAAAATTCTTTTGAATTTTGACTGTAATGAGTATTATTTCTTAGCTTACTAAATAAGTATTTTAGTATATTTTATATATCAGTAGTAATATGTAAGGAAAAGTTCCCATGCGTAGCCACGGCGTGGCATTCGCTTTCATCATATTTCAAGTTCCCTGATGAGCTTCCGGAAATCTCCGCCAGCTTCCGGTATTAATCATCCGAATCTAGCGCCAAATGGAAGAACGCGCCTTGGCGCTACGGGGAACTACCTTTAGCTCGAGTATCGGTTTTTCTACAACCTACTAACTCACATTCTTATATTCAGAATAACTCGAGTTTGCCAGTGAAATAATTCAAAGACAAACCCATGTGGTTTCCGTCATTAAAATGTATTCAACAAAATAAATTACTTTTTAAAATATTTATTTATACAGTTTTTTCATTTGTAGTCCTACAACCATCACTTAATAAAAATTAAGCCATATCCGCTTCAAAAGCGGAACGTATTGATCTACACAGTGTGAATATGTTCGCTCTGAAAGTGGAGTATATGTATCTCCGCAATGTGAAGACATGTCTTGACAGATAATTTTTAACGATAATCTTTCGTGGTCGCGATCGTGACCGTACGTATTAGTTATTTGTTTCCAGCAATAATCTGTTTATTTTACATTTACAGCAATAATAATCCATAATCTGATTATTCTAAAATTGAACACTTCAAGCAGACGTGCTTTACCCACTCTATCATCATCCGGTGCCGTATATTTGAATTATTGTGTATTTCAAAATTCAAAAAAGCTCGATACCTAAGAAAGCTTCATGTCTCAACTTTACAACACAGCTTTTGATATTATTCCATTATTGATTTATTGACAGCTAATATAATAATGTATATTAAATGTATCTAGATTGTATTCCAGGCTTAAAATTTATTGTTCACTATACACACGATTTTACTTAAATATTCCATCAATCTACGTTCTTAAGTATATCGCACTTTATTCAATAATTAACATGTAGGTTTATCTACGCCTTGTCCAATATGCCACAAACAGAAAGGATCATGCGATTTCTTCTACAAACAATTTTACGTACAGTCTCGTAACAGAATGACTTTATGTATCCCCTATTCAATTTATCTTATAAAGTAACATATTACAATTTAATCATTTTTAATTGTAAATTTTATCGTACATTAGGTCATAGAACAAAATTGATTGTTGGTTCATACAAAAAATCATACTTGCGCAAGTTTCCATGAGCGCGTGTGGCCCCTTTTAAACATTATACTTATACAATCGATTATTTCTTTATAAAAACTATTAATGAAATAATAAATAATGAAAGAGTGTAATATTATCATACTTGTGCAAGTATGCATTAACGATCATGAACATAAGTTGACTATGTGTTAAAGAATTTTAAAAATTATCACACTGTTATTTATTTATTTCCGTTTTACGAACCTCACAAGGAGAGTGATGAAGTAAGTCTCTCTAACATTAATTAGAATTTCAATTGTATAAGTAAACTATCATTTTCATATCGTTTATTATTTTATTGCTAACATTTTTTTAAATAATAAAATTGTTTGTACCACTGTTTTATTTTCGTTTTGTAATGTAAACTATTAACTTTCAAAACCCACAGTGATATTTTTTGGTCAAATCGAACATGTAATATTAAGCAATAATAATAATTGAAGCATCCAATACCAATGAATGATTTAATTGTTATTTCATTTAAATCGGTTTTATAGTTTTTATCAAATACACGTAGGATCACCTAAAATTAGTAGATGTTCTGTTTTCAGATTTAAAAAATGGTCACACAAATGATTGTGCATGCAAAGGTGTGCAGCTTCCTTAACCATAACAAAGCAAAATAAAACAATTATCATCTACACAACAATAATTAAATACTTATCAAATATTTATAATTTTTCTCTTCTAAAAGAGATTCTAAAATAATAATTGAATATAATTACTGTTTTAAGACGTCGATAACCAAATTATTAAGTGCACACTTTTAAATAAAAAACTGAATAAATAAAAATAATCTTCTATAACTAAAAGCATAGTGGACTGAGTAAATGTTGGACGGCTAATCTTTTTATACAGCTTTCTGCGAAAAATGAAGTATATTAAATATATTACAAGATCTATATGTTATACAACATGATTAAAAAATATCTGAGAGCTGTAAAACGGAGATTTTTTACCAATACTACTTGATTACAATCGATTAATTAAATTAAAAATATATACCGTTTTTAAATTATCGATGATAAAATAAAACCGGTATGTGAACCCCTAGAGGTGACCGTGAGTGAATCAGTGTATAAGCGAGGTGCTTCACAGATGACTATTAGCTCCACCTTTCGGCAGGTTGCCGGTTATAAAATGATAAATGGCTTTGTTCGGTTTGGTTCGCACAATAAATCTGGTCGAATTTAAGCGCGGTTTAGAAATACAAGTTTAATGCCAATGCTGGGCTGGGGCCACGAATGGAATGGGCCCCTCTACGACAGGGTTCAGGGAACTTTTTTGGAGTTAAATCAAACACCCTTGGGTATCATTTGCAACAATTTTGCCACATATATTTGTGTTACGTTAATCTTAAACTGATTTATTATCGTTGTATTAGTAATATTTGCCTGAATTAACAAGCTTAATTTATTTTTACTATATCTTTTCCAATCCAAATCAAATCGATTTCCATAATGTTAAAATTTATTCTGAAAAAATATTTTTTACAAAAGATTTGTATCCTAACCTATCAAGCATCCACATTTTGCAACCAACCACACAACATAAATATAACATCACGTTTTTCTAGTAGATTTACAAATGTGCATATTTATCACTTGAGGCTGGTATTCCCAAAGTGAATTTATTCCACTATGCCAAAATATTAAAGAAAATATTTGAACACGAATGTTTTGTATAAAACTACATTACTCCTCCAGGATTCTCTGTCACCTATCAGTCGCCTCGCATCCTCCTAGGTAATACCACCACTATTCAGTTCCGCTGAGTACATCCTATGGATAATAACCAACGATTATTCAGGTCACCAGAATCCCACCGGTCTGAAGAAGGGACAAGCAGGAGCCACTCTCCGGAGGCTGAGAGGTTACCGTTCTTGCTTTCGAGTTTCAGATTACGGGCTTAATTTCGACAACTGTTGAATTTTGAAAAAGTCCAAAAACGTAGGACTGAATGCCTATTGAGTTGATCAATTGCCTGACAATTCTCTTAAAAATCTATCGAAGTAAATCTTCATATTACAGAGAACCATATACTCCATTTCTGGAGTGGTTATCTTTACAGTATTGAGATTTATATACTTCACAAAAATGTAGAACTGAATGCCAATTTATCAATTGCTTGACGATTAATTTTCGTGAAAAATAATCTGTCAAGACCTGTTTTAAGATTTCTGATATACGTCTTATTTTTTAACCAAGAATTCTTCACATCTGAGTGAGTCAACTTATGTCTGTGTTGACAATCGATACAGAAGTATTCAGCTGGCAATAAATTGATATCAAGTCCAATGATTTCAACATCAGACGCGGTAGTCAGCACTCAAAGCTCGCCAAGATTGAAAGCGCAAACCTCCAAAGAGGCATGGTTCATATCCACAAATATCACGTTGTAATTTTTAGATTTACCATAAAGATCTGTTTGTAAAGTCCATAAGCTAAAACTGTAGTTATTGTCTCGTTCATCAACCGCAAAACGTCTATTTAAACAGACCAATCCACATATTCACACTATTCGCATTTATATATGTGTAAAATGCCAAAATTTTAATTTTTCCATTCGGCTAGCAGGGGTAAAGCACCCCTGATATGCGAGCACGATTTCAATTGCTGCCAGTTGGAAGCAAAAACACAAAAGTACCGTTTTATTCTACAGAGCGAGGTTGATTTCGATTTTAATACTCAGTAATTTTAACTCTCGCTGCACGCTTGTGATGTTATTACTTGAAATTGCCAATTTCTCTGTAGGATTCTATTTTTCGTAGAAATTAATTACAACTGGCCGCCACTTTTTAATGTATATGATACAAAGTTTTTCTAATTAACAATTCTTTTTAAGCTTATTGAAATAATTACACATTTTAGCCTTACATTTCCATAAGTATTAACATTATTTTTGACAATTCTAAACAGCGTTATTGTTAAATGAATTTTCACTGAGTATCTTGACGATAAGTAAGTCAAAAATATATTTTTTGTTAAGTTAACTTATATTTAAACTTCAAACCGAAAAATTTCAAGCCACATGGACGTTTTGTAGATATCTGTTGTAAATTGTTAGGATGGGTACCAGAAGCCACAGTGATTACTTCTTATTGGTGTATATTTCTGATTGGGTGCCTTTGTCATTTGTACTGATGCTTTCAAAGTATTATATGAAATAAAATTTAAAAAAAACTTCAATATGTGGCTTTGGAACCGGATATTGCGTGCTCGATTCTTATAGCCGTATTTTTTAACAAACCAAAGATGTAAGACTAAATTATTATCAGCTGGCTGACAATCAATACTCGTTAAAAAAAGTTTTTTAACAATTGAATCACATAACCCATAACTGGATTGAACACCGTCACATTTTAAAAATATATATACTCCACTTTTGTATTGGACATGGTAATTTTTTTGAAATAATATTAATAATTTAGCTCTCCCTTTGAGATTCAAATAGTAAGAAACTGTATTTTATTATTTAACATTATATTTTTTTCTTGTAGAACAATACGTTTTCACTATATTTACGCCAATGTTCGCATAATCATAAAAAATAATGACGAAAGCGCATACGTTTTTTATTTATATCAAATAATTGCAGAATTGTTGCAGACAAACGTAATTTTTATTTGAACGTTGACGATAACGCCGGCGAAGGCAAAAATAAAAACGCGTCAAAAACGCTTGCGAGAACTTTGCAATCGCTTTGTGGGTTATTTGATTTCGACACTTTGTCCATGGCCTCAGTTTCAATGGGCACTTGCTGTCCTGTTGTCGACCCTATTGTTTAAATAATTCAACGTTTATCAAATAAACAATGTCTAGACTCTAGACTCTAGACAGGCATTTGAATATCTTTGAGAATTACGAACTCACTGTATTTTGGTTTATTGTTCCCACAAAGATAGTAGCTACATTTGGTTAAAGAAACCTTATACATACAAAGCTTTTAATAAATCTACAATAAGCTTTTGTAACTACAGTATCATAATAATGAGCTTTCATGAATTCCAAAAGTATGCACATATTTTATTTTTTTATTTTCTTTTTGTTATAATTATAAACTTCATACACTGTCACTAGAATTATTAGGACACGTACTAGTGCCAACAATTTAGTAAGAGTTTGTAGAATGCCTTTTTTATTAATATTAAGTAAATACTAATTAGATCTATCAATGGTATGTAGAAGTCATTACAATCATAACATTTATTTTTAGGTTAGAAAAAAATAGGGAAACATTACGAAAAAATGAGTAAAAAAATTGAGTTCAGCATTAAAAAATTTCCTTATGTTCTTTCGATAATTATTATGATTTGTAAAGAAACGAAAAATAATTTATATTACTGTTGACAAAAATACGTAAAATGTCACATAAATGAGTGTTTGGTATACGTTAAAATTCGTTCTCAATTGCTTCTTTGATTCCAAAATGGGAGCGGCCACATGCATTGTAGTAATGTTATATACATTCTTACCAATTTGGAATAATTTTTTCCATTGCTTGGAAATACAAGAGCATTGTTTAGAAACCAGTATATCCGATTTGATTCATTTTATGATATCAGTTTGATATTGATAGTGGCGAAAGAAATTTAATTATAAAATGTATGTGCATAGGAAATTAACTCACTAATTGAAGGTTTAATATTAGAAAATACAAAAACAGACTAGTCAACTTAGCGATATGTTGATGAATATATATTTACGTTGTAGATTTGTCATTTATATTTAATGTTAGGCTTTCTTTTTGTTATATTTATAAAATACATACACTACCAATATAATTAACTATGTACCCTAATTCGGATATTTTTACAAGTAATTTAATTACAAAAAAATAAAGTTCTAAATAATCTAATAAATAATTAATCTCATTAAGTAAAAATTATGAGATAAATTTCGCAAAAACTTCATTTACTTAAATATAAAACAACGTTACAAATAAAGGTCACTTTATCACAGCCACTGAAGGGTGGAGAAAGAAAAAATACATTTTTTAATCCTTGCTAATCCTGGAGCTTAATTTTTCCCGCTACAAGAGATATTATTAAAAGGCACTTGATTTTTATGGAAGAGATTACCTCGCTGAAGACAAAGTCGTTATAAAAATTTTCCTCATCTGGATTTTATTAAATTTGCATTATCAATCAATATTCATCACAAGCTAATAAAAAGTTGGTCTAGAATATTTTTTGAAAGTAGATCAAAAGAAAATTAAAATAAAAAATAATAATATGTTTTTTTCTACGTGTATATATATATAATAATAATAATAAGCTTTCTGATCCGGATATGGCTTGGATAGATTTAAAGTCATTCTTTATTTAAAGTTTATCCATACCGTTATTACAATTCAATTTAAGTATTTGGCTGTATACAATATTTTAGTCTCGGGTTGACCATCGATGGTGATGTTAATTCTTTCATTAGTGAGTTAATTTTTTATGCATACACTAAAGTCTTTCACTTCTATCAATTCAACTAATATCGTAAAATCAATCAAATTTGATATGCCGATTTATAAACGATGCTCTTTTATTTCCAAGCAACGAATATAATAAACTGAAGAGTTATTACAAATTGGTAAGAATGTGTATAACATTAGCACATGTGGCCGCTTCCATTTCGGAATCTAAGGAACATTTGAGAAGAAGTTTGAACTCATAGGACTAATTTATGTGACCTTTCATGTATTTTGCGAACAGAAATATAAACAATCTTTCGTTTCTTTACAAATTATAACAATTATAGGAAGATCATAAGGGAATTTTTCAATTTTTAATCAACCTTTTTTCACATTTTTTTTTTTAAATATTTAGGTATCTTTTCTAGTCTTAAACTATATGATAATATTATAATGACTACCACATATTATTGATGAATTTACGAACAATTTATTAAAAAATATGATAATGGCATTAAAAATAAGGGGACAAGACGCATGGAGTACATGTACATCCATACTTCTCAAAGGGAATATTGAAAGTAAAACATTTGATTTAAAAATGGCAGCCAAAATGATAAGAGAAAACTCTGCGCCAGGGACTTCTTGTGTTAAATAGAAACATACATGTTTATTGTATATTATAGTATAGATATAAAGCAGTGATTAATTAAAAATGTTAATCCAGTTCTCCAAACAATTCTCGCAAACAAAATTTATAAATATGGAGCATCTCTTTACAATATCGAGCTGTATATACTCTATTTCTGAAATAAGTACCCACTAATACAATGCTAAAATCCATATGTTTTACTTTCGTATGGGACATGGCAAAATAAATATTGCCAAAATCACACTTCAGTATAGGACTTTCCAAATTAGAAGGTAGAAAAAATCTCTTATCACTTAGTATAACTTTTTTTTCACGTTGAATATCTATGCTGTCACAAAACTCAATATTACAATATATACTTTTCTTACTCTGGAAAATTGTAGATATATTTCGAAATAGTTACAGTGTTCCTTCAAATAAAACTGTATATCATAAGAGATACGAAAACTAAATAATATTATCAGAGGCTTATAATGAAAGAAATAAATAAAAGCGTGTAAGCGAGTTAGTGAAAGCATTAGATATATATGTAGTTCCATCTCCATTTCGAATCAATCATCCGCTTGAAAACTTTGTCTGCTGGAAATGACGTTTCAATCAAATGGAGTACTTTTCTATTTTTAATCACAATAATAATTACACTTTTCTAAATGAACTTCTCTATTATTTGTTAGCGGTTTTGGCAAATTTTATTTTATTTTTCAAGTAACTAATTATTTTTAAACTTACTAAGTGAGTAACTTATCACGAACTATTATATCTGTGGTATATTTCTTGAATTATATACTTAAAAAAACGTCATTAAAGATTCGTTTGTTGAATGGACTAAATTTCAAATGTTCAGAAGATAAAAAACAAACTTCATTTAAAGACATGTAAATAAATATATGAAAGTATTTGAGTTATTTTTTTTTAATTAATATAATTGCTGTATTACGGAATAATAAAATTATAACATGTGTAATATGGAATAAACTATCTAATTAATTGAAAACACATGTCGTTTTCCAAATTACGCACTGTGAATATTCGATAAACCAATCCTATGACAATGATACATAAATTGTTCAACTTAGGTGAATCTTTTTCATTAACAACATATATTTTCCATCCCATGTTTACTCCAAAAGTGGAGTATATGGATTACAACAAGGTGAAGATTATCACTCTAAAAATAATGAAGTATATGGAAAGATTTGTGACATTTTTGTTTTAATAAAAAAGGAAGATTTTATAGCACTTTTGATGCCAGTTAAAATGGCCAACATCTCAGAAAGGCACTTCTAGCTGGTGTAAATAATAATTTTCAATATGGTATATAAAGTGAAAAATATTTCTCTATCTGGAGTAAAAAGTATCCATAAATGTGATGTTTTTAGTAGATTTTTTCAAGTGTGAAAACTGAGCTGCACTACTTCCGATCATTTGAATATAACCTAAAAGTGATCTTAATGTTTGCCTAAAATTAGTTTGTGTATTTCACGTTATTCCATATCACACATCATATTTTTCTATAAAATAATGTTAATATACAAAAGTAATTTAAAAATTTAATATGTGATTATTTTTATCTAATATAAATAAATTAAAAATATATTTGTCCAAGCCTATTCTAATATTTTAATGCTTTACTTTTAGGGAGTGTCTTTCCAATCCAAGTTCTAAACACCACATAATTCTTTTATCAGCTTGCTCTTTAAGATTCAAAGGCAATTCATTTCGCTCCATCCCCAGGGAAGTCGTCCTGGTGATTAAAAGCCTTAGCAAGAGTTAATCCTCCATGATCAATAATTCCGCCAATGGTTTCTCTTACTTCGTTTTTTTAGGACTGATATTTGAATACTCAAACACTTTCTTTTAAAACAATTGTATAAAAATATATTAAAAAAACCTTAATACATCTACAGTAAATATAAAAATAAGATTTTTGTGAAATCGCTTTCACAAATAGATAATTTATTAGTAATTAATCAATTAATTAATTAAAAAATATAAGAATCTATAAGTAAGCTAAAAGCTTTGTTCGATATTCAAAATGCGCAAAGTGTCAGATTCTTGAATAAAAATCTTAATAGTGACATGAACTTTCAGGCTATACATTATTTAGTTGCTTATCAGTTATAATATGTATATTCATACTTTTCAAGATTTTAATAATAGGCCAGTTGCTAGGAAGTTGAAATGAATATTAATTCAGGGTAAAGGTTTTATGATTTAATCGGTTCATGTATGGCCCAGTATGTTTATCCTTAGGAAAGGATGTAAAGCTGCTTGTAGTTGCGGAAAAACAGATATTAACTGCTCAACGATTTGTGGGAGCTGCAAAGGCCATTTGTG